>JAJEJO010049325.1:398261-644451 GCA_020662805.1 Glaucomys volans | reverse complement strand
GGGGGGGCACACAAACATTTAGACCCTAGCAAGTGGTGACACCTCCTAGGATTACAGTGAGGATCTAATGAACCACCCACACAGAACACTTAGCAGTGCTTTGCCAGGCTCAGAGTTGGAGAGCAAAGCTGCTCGTCTGTCACTGCAACACTGATGTGGTTAACTGGTTCTGTATGTCAGAGAGGCAGGCCTGAGGGTTGGGGTCCGACAAGAGGTAGTAGGAGCAATGGAAGGTGGATTGGATGAAGCCTGGAGTCAGCTAGGAGTGGGCTGAGGGGTATAGCTATTCCTTTTGGGCCAAAGGCATTCCTGCAAGTAAACAGAGGGCTGGGCTAACATGGGCTATGCTGTGCAGGCAGACAGCTCAGAGGTCATGTCTCTCTGTTCCAGAAAACCCCAGACTGGGGGTGGGCACAGCAGGGGAAAGAAAGAAGCCTCCAGAAGATCTCAAAAGCATCAAGAAGATATTGATTGGGGCTGGGGTGAACGACAGGTGATTTTTAATAAGATCCTAAGACATGGAGCTTGGGAAGCAGGGAACAAGGCTTCCATTCATTCTGATGGAAAACAGGGAACAGCTCTCTTCCTCACACACCTTTCCCATCCTCTTATCTGCACTGACCTGTAGAGTCTATCATCTCTCCATAGCAGGTGTCATGAGGCCACTCCCAGGCATCACATCCTGTGCATTTTCTCTTGTAGACATTTCTTCCTGGTTACAGTGCATAGGATTGATGATTTCATTATTGTACATTATAAATTCTGAAAGAAAATGGGATTGGAAGAAAAGAATCTAGCTGATGAATGAATACAAGGATGAATTAAGAAAGAAATGATGGCAGAAGAAAGGAAGGATACTCAGAAAATAGTGTGGGAATTAGGAGAGGTCCAGATGAGAAGAGGTGGTTGGGGACATTCATTTGGGAATAACAGCTGCATTCAGAAGGATAGTAAAGAAAGGGGTGATATAACAAATGAAGTGACCTGCAGAGCTTTACCTCAGAGCAAGCAACTTGTCAGACTTTGAAAAATGATTGAACATTTTTGGATGCACCATCCAGAAGATCATCAGATCTATTGCCAGAGATTGAGAGGAATTAAAATCTTCAAAATTTTTTATTTTAGTTGTTGATGGACCTTTATTTTTATTCACGTGGTGCTGAGAATTGAACTCAGTGCCTCACACATGCTAGGCAAGTGCTCCACTACTGAACCACAACGCCAGCCCCAAGATCTTCAAATTTTGACTGACATGACTTACCTGCCTCCCTCCTTTCTTTCTTCCTTTCTTTCCCTTTCTTCTTTCCTTCCATTCCTTCCCTCTCTTCCTTCTCCTTCCTTCTTTGTTTCCTACTTGGATTCCTGAAATGTTCAGAAAAAGATTGCAGGGATAATGTTCTTTTCCTTTTCTTGCTGTTTTTCATCTTCATATTTTTTTATCTTTTGGGGAAGAGTTTCAGGGGTTACCTGGGAAGACTTTGGAACACTTAGATACATTGCAAAATCACCTTATGTGTTCCTAAAGTAATAGTCATTTCTAAGTAGTTCTAATCATCCATAAAAGGTGGTGTTGATTAAATGGATATTTTATTTAAATCATCTCTCTAAGGCAGACTGATGTGTTGTTGTTTGGATCTGTAGTCATTACTAATTCTCTTCAAGAATCATTAAGGCTCTGTTAGTTCATTTTATCTTGGGAGGGAGTCCTAATGAAATTAGTTACTGAACAGGTCTTAACCTAGACATTCTTTTGCTGTTGCTGTGGAAACCAGCAATAAAAATTGTGATTTGAGAAAGAAAAATAATCATTGCTGAACATCAGTAAAATATATGAGAAGTAAGCTGCTTTTCTTATACAGATTTTTAAAAAATGATGATACCTGGAATCAGGCTGAGATTAATAAGGTTCTGAGCTACTCATGTAACTGAAATCGTGTGTGGTTTTTCTCAGAAACATTATGGAAAACAAATCACAAAGTCTTCAAAAGAATATTAGAACAAGATATGTTCTAGGCTTGTATAATTATGTCAAAATGGATTCTACTGTCATGTAAAACTGAAAAGAACCAATTAAAAAACAAGAATGTTTTCCCCAGAGGCGACATTCACATGTGGCTGTTATAACAGGCTAACACTCGGACCCACGCCCACAGCTAATCACTTTGTTTAATAGGAAGAGGTACTAGATGACTCTTGAGGAGAGAGGTATTACCAGTTGGAATGTTCTCTTCCAGCCAAGAACGGAGATAGGAACATAAGGTAGCCTTGCCCAGGCTCGGCAAGCACTCTACCACTAAGCTATATCCCCAGCCTATGAGTTTTTGGTTTTATTTATTTATTTTCCACCAAGGATTGAACCCAGGGGTGCTAACCACTGAACAACCTTTTAACATTTTAACATTTTATTTAGTGACAGGATCACACTGAATTGTTTAAAGCCTTGGTAATTTGCTGAGGCTGGCTTTGAATTTGCAATCCTCCTACCTCAGCCTCTCAAGCTGCTGGGATTACAGGCATGCACCACCCCAGCTCTGTGTGAGTATTTTTTTTTAAGTGTGTTTTTTGATGTTTTTTCAAAGAATGGAGCACTTTGGTTTTTGTTTGTTTGTTTTTGTTTTCTTTTTAAAATTTATTTATTTATTTTTGGTTCAATGTACACAAATGGAGTACAACTATCGTTTTTCTGGTTGTGTACAAAGTAGAATCACACCATTTGTATATTCATACATATACATAGTATAATGATGTCCGTCACATTCTATTTTCTTTCCTTCCCCACCCTCCTCCCCTAACTTTCCTCTGTATAATCTATCCTTCCTCCATTCATCCCCTACCCACCGCCCCTTACGTGCCATCAACTACTTATCAGAGAAATCATTTGGCCTTTGTTTTTTTGGGATTGGCTTATCTCACTTAACATGATGCTCTCCAACTAGAATGGAGCACTTTGGTTTGGGTGCCCTATGTCATGCTCTTAGCCATCAGTGTTCACAGGGATAGGTAAAGGCAGGGCTGGAGCTGAAGAAGACCCTTGAGAGCATTTATTCCTGCCCTGTTATACTGCTGACAGAAGAAACAGAGGGTGGGCCAGCCACTTATGGCTCAGGAATGACAGACTAGAATAATTTTTATAACTGATTGCCAGTGGTGAGACCCAGGCCACCTTCCCAGTCTCTCAGTATGTGGATTTCACCCAAGAACTTTAGCTGCATCCTACTACTCTGAACAATTATTATTTCATAAAATAATTTAGTCAGAGCAGTAACTCTGCCCCATAATGTCAGATCTGACCAATTCAAATATGCTTTATTAATTTTTAAATGCTAGCCATTTTTATCCAAAAGAAGAAAAGAGTCATTTTGTGCTTCCATGAAATCTAACTTTCAAGTAATTCATTTATGTCTATTTAAAAATTAGGTAGCTTGTTCCTTTGCCAGCCCTAAAGCTACAGAGCTTATGGGTGTTTCCTGATTTGACTCACGCCACCCTGTTGTGTGTGTACCCCTGGTGCATTACTGTGTTAGGTGTCTCTGATGGATAATAAGCTATTAATTTGCCAAAAGGTAATATCTGAGTATCATTAATATTACACGTTTCAATAATTTGATAAGAATTACCATAATACAAAAGTGTCATCTTGGGAATAGAGTTGTGTGTTTCTGGCCAAATCATAAGCACTCATCTCTATGACAGCAGTCTCAAGTGGTAAAGCTTTACCATGTCATTTGGCAGGTTCACATTACCGAGACATATATTTTTCTTTTCCGCTCTTCTACAGAAAGACAGCCCCCTGCCCTAGGACAAACATGAGGAGTGCAGCCAAGCCCTGGAGTCCTGTCATCAAAGCGGGGAGCCATGGCCCCGAACGTGCACGACCCCTTCCCACCACTTCGTCTGGCATGAAGAGTTCTAAATCTTCAACCTCCTTGGCTTTCGAGTCCCGGCTCAGCAAGGTATAGACTAAGATGCCCAGAACAAGGCTGTGGGGATCCTTGATGCCCTGGTTGTGAGAACAAGAGGGCAGTAGGCAAACCAGTGGGCTTTCAGGACAGGAAACAGGCTCATAACGAAGAGCCCAGAGCACAAGCGTGTCTTGACTGAAGGGAGCAGAGCAAATGACTGGTAGCGGGGGTGGTCTGGGGTTGAGAAAGGAAATCTAGGAAATGTTTAACACAAAAATTAGGGTTGTCTGCCCGGATTATGTGGACTCTAGGCAATTTTGTCCCATCACCTCTCTGGATGAGGTGAAAGATCACCCATAATCTTCCCAACCCTAACAATCCAGTTATTCTCCATCCTCCTCTCCTCTCACTGTATCTATCTCTGTCTCTCTCTCTCTTGACCCATCAACACTGTTGATTATGTCCTCCCTCTGGTAATACATTCTTCTCTCATTTTCTCCTTTCTCCTCAACCCCATTCATCTCTAATGTTAGGTGGGCTCAGGGCACAGTCTTTGCATTCACCTGTTTTCTAGCTACATTCATTTTCTGTATCAGAAATTCTCCACATGCCATGCCTGACACCTCCTTTGCTGTTCTGAGATGAAATTCATAGATTGTTTCACCTGCCTGCAAGCAGAAGTTTGAAAGATCAATGCAGTATCCAGAATCTAGTATAAAAGGAAAGTATTAAGTGACATGTATTTCCATCTGCAAATGCCTGAGCATGACTGTGCAAAGGACCCAAGCTGTTCCTGGAGAGCTCATGGATGTGAAATTGACGATGCAGTCTGACTCAGGCTTGTGTCAGTGACACATGATTATTTTGAAATAGTGAATGCTCTTGGTGAAATTCTGAGCCAAGCAAAGTGTAGTCTTCCTTTGTTTTATTATGGTGGTTGTATTCTTAGAAAGTTCAGTGTGTCACTGGGTATGGTGGAACACTCCTGTAATCCCAGTGACTCAGAAGGCTGAGGCAGGAGGATCTCAAGTACAAGGCCAGCTTTAGCAACCTAGTGAGACCATGTCTCAACACAAAAGTAAGTAACAAGGGCTGGGAGCATAACTCAGTGGTAGAGCACCCCTAGGTTCAAGCCCCAGTGATGCAATAAAGAAAAAAAGAAAGTTCAGTATGTCTTAAGAGTTTTATGTGTAAAATGAAGGGAGGCCTTAGGACTGAATGATACGAGAAAGGTGTTCCATCTAGGTGGATGTCACAGAATCTGTGAAAATTTTGTGGGTGGTGGGGAAATAATTTGTGCAGAATTGTCACATGCATTGTAGAACATCTAGATTTCCCATCCTGCAACCCATTATCAGTAGCATGTCCAGTAATGGTGATGTGAAAAAATGTACCTCACATTTCCAACACACTCCCAGAAGGACAGCACTATCCCTATTGAAAACCATTTTTCTAGGCGACAGTGTCTATTTTCATGGCTTTTAACACGGTATATGGATGATGTCCAATTTCCATCTCCATCCCCTTGGATGTCTAAATGCTGCCTGTGGGATAACATGTCCAAAATTGGATCTTGTTTCCTTTTACTCCATCTCCCCCACCCCTCAAATCTCCTTTAAATCTTCCCTTTTGAGTAAATAGCAACACCATCCTTTTTATCGCTCAGGCACAAGATCTTTTCTCGTGTCCCATGATGCACCAGTGAAATGCCATCACTTCTGCTTAAAAATACGTGTCAACTGCAACCTCTTTCCACCAACTGTGACCTGCCAAGCCATCTACCTTTTCTTGTTCTGGCTGCTTTCATCTTTATGCTCTATATTCTGTTCTCAGCAGAAGCCAGAGTGGTCCTTTCAGCACAAAAGTCATATCATGACACGTCACTTCTCTGCTTAAAACTCTCTACGGCTCTCTCCATTCACTCAGAGTGAAAAGCAAAGACTTTGCAGTAGTCAGTGATGTCCCCACAAGACCTGGTCCCATTTCTTCTCAGACATTGTAATGTTTTTCCCCAGATTTGACCACAATCTCCTAGTAACCACGACAACTGTCCCTTGGACATGCCCCCCACTCTCCTGCAGCAGCAGGTTTATGTTGGCTGTTGCCTCTACCAGGAAGGCACATTATCAGAGGCGTCATCCCTGACCACTGTATTCAGAGTGCTCCTTGGCTTCCATCCACCCTCCCTACCCTGCCTTAATTTCTCTCTTGGCTCTTATATCTTTGCACACATCTGCTTATTTAATGTTTGTCTCCCTGTGACTGAAATATAAAAATCCAAGGATGGCAGGAACTATTGACTGTTCTGTTGTTGTAGGTCTGACCCTAGTGCTACCTGGTGGGCCCAGAGTATTTGGTGAATACCCATGTTCCCCTGTTCCTCTGGGAGTAGTGGAATATTGCTCGTCAGGGCAGCCTGACGTGGAAACCTGGTTCTGCCACATTCCAGTTGTGAGATCTCAGGGAAGCCATGAAGCCATCCTGAGCTCCTGCTTTCTTGACTTTGAGAGGAAGGTTAACACCTTAGTTACCATGAGGAGTAAATGTAGTTAAAGGGTTGGTCACATAATTTTATTATTCTATTATAATGGACTCAACCTCATTTCCATTATTTTTTGTTTTTATTATCTTTCACCTAATATCACATTTTTAACTTAGATTTTTAAATGAATGCAGATATTCTATCAATAATAGATCATTAGAACTACTTCTGGAATATATTGAAATATTTTCTATACGAAGTGTTAAAAAAAAAAATGCAGGAGTGTTTCATCAGGATTGCGAGATGTTGGCCACTTCTGCCAACTTCTGATGTTTTATGAAACTTGTTCCACAGGGGAAAATGTCAGGGGAAAGCACATGTCCATGTTAGAGGATTTCTGCTCTCTGAATTCCTGGGGTCTCCTGTTCTGATTCTAGAGAATGACAGGGCTTTAGGGAAGGAGTAGCAGAAGGAACTGATCCATGCCTACCCCTTCATCCTATTCTGCTCTTCCCATCTCCTTTCCACCTACATTTGTGGGTAGAGGAAGAAAACTAAAAATCCAGAGAACAGAAGAGAAAATGAGGAAATGGCGAGGTCAGAAAATAAGTAGATTTCTTTACCCTAATAGTTTACTACAAAAACTTACAAGCAGACAGAGAAGTTGAATCATACGGCAAATACGTAACACTACCTGGACTCCATGGTGGACAGCATACTCTATTTGCTTTACAGTAAACAGAGCCATATGGTTTCAATGGGTCGAAATAGTGAAACAAGTCCACCAAAAGTAGAATTAAATACTCAACTTCACTGAATTCAATCCCTAGTAACAACAACAACAAAAAATACTCAACTTCAATACTGGCTGAACTGTGGGAGCTGTGAAAGATCAAAGCAGAAACAAAGAGTTCAGACAGTATTGGGGATGTTGTGTAAGTCGTTCTCATTGTGCTCAAGCACCTGGAGTACCTGGATTCAACAGGCCATCCCATCCTGGCCATTTAGAAGACCCAGGTCTATGAATCAGGGCTCACTGAGTTGCATACGATGAAACATTGGCTTGAGCTTGCTCCAGCAGAAAAGAAATCTAGTCATCCTTGCTACTATAGGGAATTTGTTCCAGAACTCTCCATGGGCAAGATCCATGAATGATCAAGTGCCTTAATATGTAATGGCATAGTATCTGCATATAACCTATTCATAGCTTCCCCCAAACTCTAACTCATCTCTAGATTATTTTTAATACCTAATATAACATAAATGTTATGAAAATAGGTATTATACTATACTGTTTAGAGAACAACAACAAGAAAAAAGTCTAGGGCTGGGGACATAGCTCAGTTGGTAGAGTGCTTGCCTTGCAAGCACAAGGCCCTGGGTTCAATCCCCAGCACAGGGAAAAAAAAAAAAAAGTCTATACATGTTCAGTATAGATGCAGATTTCCTTGTTAGAATATTTTTGATCTGAGGTTGGCTGAATCTGAGGATATGAACCTGTGGATCTAGAGGGCTGATATATAATGAACAGATTCTAAGGTTTCCATGTCACTGTGGGGACAAAGAGTATAAGACTATAACTGAGAGAACCTGGACCAGCCCAGGATACTTTTTCTGTTGCATGTCTCTACTTAACTGTGCCCCTTTCTTTCTCTGATGCCCACTGACACCCAGATTTGTCTAGCATGTGTGTGAAGCATGGTGGCCAGCATGCCATGACTCCTATATCTCAGATGCCTTGGCCACTTTTTTGCTTATTCCTGCTTGTTTAAAACAACAACAAAAAAGTCAAACAACAAGCAAAAACCTGGGTCAGATTATTTTTGTTTGTTTGTTTTTGGTTTTGTTTTGGCTAGGTATGAGTCAAGTGTTGACCCTGTGCAGCCTTCTGGGGTCCAGGGATCAGAGCTTGGTGTTGGGGCAGCCTCAGTCCTCCCAGAGAAGTCAACTGTGGTTAGGAAAGCAGTCTTTTAGTGTGGGTGTGTTGTATGAGGCTTGGGGACCCACAGTTTTCTGTAATCATTCTTAAAAAATGCTCTAAATATGGTAGCCATTAGCCACCTGGGACAAATTGGAGCCCTTGAAACATGGCTAGTCAAATTGGGATGGGCTCTATGAGTAAACTACACACCAGATTTGAAGAGTCAATACCAAAAAATGCAAAATGCCTCACTAATATTCATCCATGTGCTATGTGTCAACATTTCAGTCAATGACACACGCATATATCCTGATGGTCCCATCAGATTGCAATGGAGCTGAAGAATTCCTATGGCTTAGTGACATCACAGCACAATGCATCACTCATGTGTTTGTGTGACTGTGATGCCGATGGTGTAAAAGAATAGCATGTACAATTACGTACAGTACATAAAATCAGATAATGATATTAGACAACTGTGTGACTAGTTTATGTATTTATTGTGCAATACTTTTAATCATTATTTTGGAGTGTATTCCTACTTACAAAGAAAACTATTTACCATAAAACTGCTGTGTGATCTAGCGGCAACCTCACACATCTTGTGCTTACCTTGCCTCTTGATTGCATCCTCGTCTTTTGTGCTTGATTTAATCTCATGTTGTTTTGTTCATCATGGCCCTAGGAGCAATAGGCTATAAAATATACATATATGTAATATATATATGTGTATATATATATAAATAAATAGGCTATAATATATATTATATATATGATAATATATATCTCATATAGCCTAGGTGTGTATTAGGCGGCATCATCTGGGTTTGTGGGAACACACTCCATGATGTTCTCACAGTGATGAAATCGCCTAAAGACTCATTTTTCAGAATAAAACCTGTCACTGACACACAACTGTATTGTAACATTGATTGCATGTTTATAATATTTTGCTTAGATTTGATTAAAGAAAATATATTATTAAAATTCTTGACAACAAAGTTGACCAAACAGAGAAGATGGTAAGAATTCATGAACAAAGCCTACAAGAATTATGGGATATCATGAAAAGACCAAATTTAAGAATTATTGGGATTGAGGAAGGCGCAGAGATACAAACCAAAGGAATTAATTATCTGTTCAATGAAATAATGTCAGAAATTTTCCCACATCTGAAGAATGAAATGGAAAATCAAATACAAGAGGCTTACAGGACACCAAATGTACAAAACTGCAACAGGTCAACACCAAGGGATATTATAATGAAAGTGCCTAACATACAAAATAGAGATAGAATTTTAAAGGCTGTGAGAGAAAAAAATCAGATTACATTCAGGGGGAAACCAATACGGTTATCAGCAGATTTCTCAACACAGACTCTAAAGGCAAGAAGGCCTGGAATAATGTATTCCAAGCCCTGAAAGAAAATGGATGCCAACCAAGAATCTTATACCCAGCAAAACTCACCTTTAGATTTGAAGATGAAATAAAATCCTTCCATGATAAACAAAAGCTAAAAGAATTTACAAATAGAAAGCCAGCGCTACAGAAGAACATTCTCAGCAAAATATTCCATGAGGAAGAAATGAAGATCAGCAATGTAAACCAGCATAGGGAGGAACTACCCTAAAGGAATAGCCAAATAAAGGAGAAACCAAGTCAAGTTAAAAACCAAAATTAAGCCAAAATGACTGGGAATACAAATCATATCTCAGTAATAACCCTGAATGTTAATGGCCTGAACTCATCAATCAAAAGACGTAGATGGGCAGATTGGATTAAAAAGAAAGATCCAACAATATGCTGCCTCCAAGAGACGCATCTCATAGAAAAAGATACCCACAGACTAAAGGTAAAAGGATGGGGAAAATCATACCATGCACACAGACTCAATAAAAAAGCAGGGGTTGCCATCCTCATATCAGATAAAGTGGACTTCAAGCCAAAATTAGATGGGATAAAGAAGGACATTTCATTCTCCTTAAGGGAAGCATAAATCAGCAAGACATAACAATCATAAATATTTGTGCCCCAAACAACAGCACATCCATGTATGTCATTCAAATCCTTCTCAACCTCCAGGAACCAAATAGACCACAACACAATAATACTGGGTGACTTTAACACACCCCTCTCACCATTGGACAGATTTTCCAAGCAAAAACTGAACAAAGAAACTATGGAACTCAATAACACAATCGCTAACTTAGACTTAACAGACATATATAGAATATTTCATCCATCAAGAAGTGAATACACTTTCTTCTCAGCAGCACATGGATCCTTTTCTAAAATAGACCATATGTTATGCCACAAAGCTACTCTTAGCAAATACAAAAAGATAGAGATACTACCTTGTATTCTATCAGACCATAATGGAATGAAATTAGAAATCAATGATAAAATAAAAAACAGAAACTACTCCAACACCTGGGGATTAAATAATATGCTGTTGAATGATGCATGGATAACAGAAGACATGAGGGGGGAAATAAAAAAAATTCTTAGAGATCAACGAGAACAATGATACAACATATCAAAATCTCTGGGATGCTATGAAAGCAGTGCTAAGAGGAAAATTCATTGCATGGAGCACATTCAATAAAAGAATGAAAAGTAAACAAATAAATGACTTCACATTACAACTAAAAGCCCTAGAAAAAGAAGAGTACATCACCAAAAATAGAAGACAGGAAATAATTAAAATCAGAGCTGAAATCAATGAAATTGAAACAAAAGAAGCAATTCAAAAAATTGACAAAACAAAAAGTTGGTTCTTTGAAAAACTAAACAAAATTGATAAACCCTTAGCCACACTAACGAAGAGAAGGAGAGAGAAAATCCAAATTATTAAAATTTGTGATGGAAATGGAAATATTACAACAGACACTATTGAAATACAAAACATAATTAGAAGCTATTTTGAAAATTTATACTCCAACAAAATAGAAAACCTGGAAGACATCAACAGGTTC
Source organism: Glaucomys volans (assembly GCA_020662805.1). Classification (NCBI taxonomy): domain Eukaryota; kingdom Metazoa; phylum Chordata; class Mammalia; order Rodentia; family Sciuridae; genus Glaucomys; species Glaucomys volans. The sequence goes on along the minus strand of JAJEJO010049325.1, from coordinate 633,171 downwards.
CTAGAAGCATATGAGGCACCCAAACTGAATCTGGAGGACATACACAACTTAAATAGATCAATTTCAAGCAATGAAATAGAAGCAGTCATCAAAAGTCTACCAACAAAGAAAAGTCCAGGACCAGATTGATTCACAGCCGAGTTCTACGAGACCTTCAAAGAAGAGCTCATTCCAATACTCCTCAAAGTATTTCATGAAATAGAGGAGGAGGGAACCCTTCCAAACACATTCTATGAAGCTAATATCACCCTGATACCAAAACCAGAGAAGGACACATTGAGGAAAGAAAATTTCAGACCAATATCCCTAATGAACATAGATGCAAAAATTCTTAACAAAATTTTAGCAAATCGCATACAAAAGCATATTAAAAAGATAGAGCACCATGATCAAGTGGGTTTCATCCCGGGGATGCAAGGTTGGTTCAACATCTGGAAATCAATAAATGTAATTCACCACATCAACAGACTTAAAGTCGAGAACCACATGATTATTTTAATAGATGCAGAAAAAGCATTTGATAAAATACAGCACCCCTTCATGCTCAAAACACTAGAAAAAATAGGGATAGTGGGGACATTCCTTAACATTGTAAAGGCTATCTATGCTAAGCCCACAGCTAACATCATTCTAAATGGAGAAAAATTGAAAGCATTCCCCCTGAGAACTGGAACAAGGCAGGGATGCCCTCTTTCTCCACTTCTTTTTGACATCGTCCTTGAAACTCTAGCCAGAGCAATTAGACAGACCAAAGAAAGTATAGGGATACGAATAGGAAAAGAAGAGCTCAAACTATCCCTATTTGCTGATGACATGATTCTCTATTTCGAAGAGCCTAAAAATTCCACTGGAAAACTTCTGGAACTCATAAATGAATTCAGTAAAGTAGCAGGATATAAAATTAATGCTCATAAATCTAATGCATTTTTATTTGTAAGTGATGCATCCTCTGAGAGAGAAATTAGGAAAACTCCTCCATTCACAATAGCCTTAAAAAAAATAAAACATTTGGGAATCAATCTAACAAAAGAAGTGAAAGACATCTACAATGAGAACTACAGAACACTAAAGAAATTAAAGAAAATCTGAGAAGATGGAAAGATCTCCCATGTTCTTGGATAGGTAGAATTAATATTGTCAAAATGGCCATACTACCAAAAGCGCTATACAAATTCAATGAAATTCCAATTAAAATCCCAATGACAGACCTCATAGAAATAGAGCAAGCAATCATGAAATTCATTTGGAGGAATAAGAAACCCAGAGTAGCTAAAGCAATTCTTAGCAAGAAGAGCCAAGCCGGGGGTATCACAATACTGGACCTTCAACTATATTACAGAGCAATAGTAACAAAAACAGCATGGTATTGGCACCAAAATAGACAGGTAGATCAATGGTACAGAATAGAGGACACAGAGACAAACCCACAGAAATACAGGTATCTCATACTTGACAAAGGAGCCAAAAACATACAATGGAAAAAAAATAGCCTCTTCAACAAATGGTGCTGGGAAAACTGGAAATCCACATGCAGCAAAATGAAACTAAACCCATATCTCTCCCCCTGTACAAAACTCAACTCAAAATGGATCAAGGACCTAGAAATTAGACCAGAGATCCTGCACCTGATAGAAGAGGAAATAGGTCCAAATCATCATGTTGGCCTCGGTCCATATTTCCTTGACATGACTCCCAAAGCACAAGAAATAAAAGCAATAATCAATGATTGGGATAGAGTCAAACTAAAAAGCTTTTTCTCAGCAAAGGAAACAATCAGCAATGTGAAGAGAGAGCCTTCAGAGTGGGAGGAAATCTTTGCCACACACACTTCAGATAAAGCACTAATCTCCAGAATCTACAAAGTACTCAAAAATCTTTACACCAAGAACAATAATTACCCAATCAACAAATGGGCCAAGGAAATGAACAGACACTTTACAGAGGAAGATCTACAAGCAATCAACAGATTTATGAAAAAATGTTCAACATCACTTGTTATAAGAGAAATGCAAATCAAAACCACCTTAAGATTTCATCTTACCCCAATTAGAGTGTCTTTTATTAAGAATACAGGCAACAACAGGTGTTGGTGAGGATGTAGGGAAAAGGGTACACTCATACGTTGCTGGTGGGAGTGCAAGTTGGTGCAGCCACTCTGGAAAGTGGTGTGGAGATTCCTTAGAAAACTTGGAATGGATCCACCATTTATCCCACTCCTTGGCCTATATCCAAAGGACTTAAAATCAGCATACTACAGTGATGCAGCCACATCAATGTTCATAGCTGCTCAATTCACAATAGCTAGATTGTGGAACCAACCTAGATGCCCTTCAGTAGATGAATGGATAAAGAAACTGTGGTATATATACACAGTGGAATACTACTCAGCCATAAAGAAGAATAAAATTATGGCATTTGCAGGTAAATGGATGATGTTGCAGACTGTCATGCTAAGTGAGATTAGCCAATCCCAAAAATCCAAAGGCTGAATGATCTCTCTGATAAGTGAATGATGATGCATAATGCAGGATGGAAGGGAGGCAAGAATGGAGGAAGGATAGATTGCACAGAGGGAAGGGAGGGGTGGGGTCGGTGTGGGGGGTAAGAATAATAACAGAATGAGACAGACATCATTGCCCTGTGTGCATGTATGAATGCACAGATGGTGTGATTCTACTTTGTGTACAACCAGAGAAACAACAGTTGCACTCCATTTGTGTACGATGAATCAAAATAAATAAATTTTTAAAAATTCTTTTATCTGTTTCAGTTTTACTTTTTTTTTTTTTTTTTTTTGGTACTGGTGATTGAACCCAAGGGTGCTTAACCACTGAGCCACATCTCCAGCCCTTTCTTAATATTTTGGTAGAGACAGGGTCTCACTGAGTTGCTTAGTGCCTTGCGAAGTTGCTGAAGCTGGCTTTGAACTTGTGATCCTACTGCCTCAGCCTCCTGAGCCGCTGGGATTACAGACATGTGCCACCATGCCTGGTTTCAGTTTACTTCTTAATGTGGCCACCACACAATAAAAAATTGTGTCTCATATATCCATGGACAGTGCTGCACTAAACTTTGGTTCTCAAAGTGTGGTCCCTAAACCAGCAGATCAACATTTCCTGGGAACTTGGTGAAATGCAAATCCTTGGGCCCTGCCCTAGACCTAGTAAATGAGAAACATGTTGCTGATGGTGGGTTTAAAAGGAAGCAAAGTCAGCAATCTGCATTTCAGCACACCCTCCCACAATTCTGATGCCTGCTCACATTTGAAGACCACTGTGCAATCCTAACATGTTAATGCCTCTAAAGACCAGGCTATGTTATAGCCGATGATTTTTAGAACTTTGGGTTTTCCCCTCATCTTTGCGAAATTCAGAGGAATTTCTTAGTTTCTTTAATCTGTGAGGTATTTAAACTTCTTCCTTTTGCGAGCTTTCATATGCAGGTGCTCACCAGCTTAAATATCAGTGAAACCATTAGCAAAAGTACCTATTAAACTTATCAAAGCAACACCGAAGCACTTACCTTTGTCGGGATCTTCTATAACAAACCAGAAACCTTGGGTGGTACTGATGCTGTTGTGTGACCAGGAAGCAGAGCCAAAGAAAATGCAGCCATGAGTAGAAAAAGGACACAAATCAGTAACTGAGACTAGGGGCTTTTCCTATTTGATGTTGCATCCAAAAGAAAGTAATCAAAGGAGCAGCTTCAGCTGTTTGTTTCCGAGGCCAGGTAGGACCAGTTCGTAGTGTGTGCACTCTGCCTCCCAGGAGAGCATCTGTGCAATCAGTCTTTCTCACGTGGAAGTCCTCATGGAAAATGCAGGGGAAGCGAAGTGCTCCCTTCAGAAGCTCTGCTGGCTGGGGTTGTAGCTCAGTGGCAGAGCATGTGCATGGCATGCATGAGGCCCTGGTTCCGTTCCTAGCAATACGAAAATGAAGTAAGAGCTTTGCTTCTCTGCAGACTCTCTGCTATGAGAGGAGGAGGCATTACATTGGCCTGTAGCACAGCTCAGTTATCCTGCTTCCTGAGAAAGATGGCATGAGATCTGTGTATGGTACAGAGTGTCATCTCAGATCCAAGAAGCAGAGTAGCAGGTGTCAGTGGGAAAAAAAGCAACAAAGAACCTCAAAAGTGGATTTCCAAGCTAGGATTGCGTGTGTAACTTAAGTAATAATCCTTTTAAGAGCGCCTATCATTTGTGGCACGATGGGTCCTGTGCTAAGGTGTTTTCTGTCCTTCATTTCCAGTTCTCACAATACTCGTGTAAAGTATCCAGTATGCCTGGCTATATTAGTTCATTTTATATTACTGCAATGAAATACCTGAGGTTCTTGGTACTTTTATAAGGAGGTTTATTTATTAATTCAAGGGCATGGCCTGCATCAGGTGGGCATTGGTGAGCACTTTATGGTGAATGGCATCACAGTGGTGGGAATAGAAGAGAAAGAGAGACTGAGAGAGAAGGAGAGAATACATGGTGGGACAGAAAGCTGGAGCACAGAGAAGGACCAGCAATGACCTCCTACTAGGCCCCACCTCTTAAAGGGTCCACCACCTCTTAACCAGGGACCAAGCTGCCAACACTCGAATCACTGGGGTACACTCAAACCGCATCTGAACCATAGAACTAACCGTGCCCGGCATGTCACAGGCAGGCACACTCTACGTTTTTATTGAATGGATTTAACATAAGAGTCTGAGCTTCAGAGAAGTTAATGATTTGCTTGATGTTCTACTATGCACTCTGGAATCCCCATCACATTGCTCTAACCTTTTCCTAAAAATATTCCCTTCTCAGGGCTGGGGTTGTGGCTCAGTGGTAGAGCGCTTGCCTAGCACGTGTGAGGCCCTGGGTTCAATTCTCAGCACCACATAAAAGTGAATAAACAAAGTTAAAGAATAAAAAGGATTTAAAAAAAAAAGTTACCTTCTTATCCTTGCCTTAGTTTGTATTCAGTTTGTGTAGTATAAAAATAATAATGATGATTTTCATTTGTGGTTGTTAGAGCTGACTTCTGTTGAAAGCATACTATGAGTTAGAGACAGTTATTTAAGCACATTGGATGGCTAATTTCTTTAATCAGCAAAATAACACTATGAGGTAGGAACCTTTATTATTTGTATTTTGAAGGTAAAGAAACCAAAGCACAGAGAGGTGAAGTGATTTGCTTATAGTTACGTAGCTGGTAACTGGCAGAGCCAGGATCACACCCAGTTCATCTAGATTTCCAGCCCAGGCCCTTGGCCACTAAACTGTGGGGCCATGCTAACATGACGCAGTTTTCCTTCTAGCCCTATGAAGTGGATAGGAGACTCCTAGCTCCTGTTGCTTTTATTTTATTTTATTTTGTACCAGGGATAGAACCCAGGGGCACTTAACTACTGAGCCATCCTCAGGCCCGCCCCCAATCCCTTTTTTGTATATTTCACTTAAAGACAGGGTATTGCTGAGTTGCTTAAGGCCTTGCTAAGTTGCTGAGGCTGGCTTTGAACTTGTGATCCTCCTGCCTCAGCCTTCTGAGTGCTGAGATGACAAGTGTGCACCACCGCCCCCAGTTCCTATTGCTTTTTGAAAAGGTTGACCTAGTGCTGTCATGGAAAACTTGTAGGCCACTGTAGGGAATCAAAACTTATAAACTACAGGTGTTCTTGCAAACAAGACACCTTGTGGTCCTTGGTGGGATCTGCCTGCAAACAGGATTTTCTACCGAGAGAAAAATCAGGAGTTTTGACTACAGGTGCTCTTACAAACAAGGGACTTTGTAGTCCTTGGTGGGATTTACTTGCAAACAGGATTTTCTGCCAAGAGGTCAGAAACAGATAGAGAGAACATTGCTTGCAAACAAGAATGTTTCTCTGGCCCTGAGAAAGGACAGAGCTCAAAATGTTTGAGTCCAGGTTAGATTAAGAAACAGTTCAAGGAGTGGTTATCTGGCTGTTGGGCTTTGGCCCTAGCCGTTGCTGTTGGTGATCTGCCTGCTTTGCCTGGGAATTCATTGCTGTTGGCTTTTTGCCTTCTTTGTCTGTAGGGGTATAAAAGGCTAAAATCATACATAACAGGCAATAATAATGGAGAATAAATGATCATTGCATGCTGACCTGTGTCAGAGATCTCCTTCCCTTTCACCCCTTCCCTTACCTCCCAACAGGCCACAGAAACAGAGTCCTGGGTTCAAATTCCAGCTCCACCACACCCATGTAGTCTTGAGCAAGTTGCTTAATGTAACATATGGCATCATAGAGTTACGCTGGAATGAGGTGAAACATGCAGGTAAAGGACCGAGGAGAACCCACAAGTGCCCACTGTGCTGAGCTACCATCACTGGCTCCCTTCACCTCCTTGTACTCTTAACTCTATCCCTAAACCTCAACCTAGGCTTACCTGCCCTGATCTTCAAAACAAAGACTCTACCTTAACTCAGCCTCCCATTAGGTAAATCTCCCCACCCCTTACTTCTCTGCCTCCACTTGCCCTTTGCTCACAGAGGTGTCTCTCCAGTGCAGATCAAGCTTCATTGCCTGCTGTTTTACACACACAGGTGTTCCTGACTTCTACTCAGTCAGAGCCCAATTCTATACCATTGCACCTGGGGCAGTGGGGGAGCTGATAATCCCAGCTTTCTCTCACATACTATTGGAACAAGCAACTGTCACCCCCTACCTATCCGCTCTGGCACTCACCTGCTCACTCCAGAATGCTTCACACCCAGTGGATAGTACATTCTTAGTAAACCCCTAGCTGAAGTGTCTAGAAGTAGAATAGAAAAGTTCTTGGCCCCTAAAGAAGCAGCCCTGGCACAGTAACAAGGAGGGAACAGGAGCGGTGTCTGTGGAGCTCTCTCCCGCCGTTCTCCGCCTTCCATTCTGCATGTGTGGGACCACCACAGGCTACCTAGGACCACAGTGTTCCAGAAGGACCCTTCTTTCTTTCCCCAGGACCTGTCTTTCCCTGCCCACTTCTTCATGGGATGCAAATCTGTACTTTATCTAGTTTCAGGATAAGTTGAAAGGCAAACATTAAATGAGGCATCTGTTCAGTGGCCAAAATCTTGAACCTTGATGGGATTAGCAACAGCTGATTTTGTAGACAGCCTCCACATTCCAAAGACCTCCTAAGTGTGGGGCAGATGGCTTGAGCAGAACAGGAGAGTAGAGGGAGGGCTGAGAAAGAAGGTTCTCAGGAGCTTTTTCTTCCCTATCTCACATTCCTTTAGGTGTGAAATGTTCTTTATCTAGGTCCTGGGTGGTTAGTAATCACATATTCATGTTCATCTATGCTGTGAATTTAAAGTGTTTTAGGATTAACAGTCAAAACAACATGTTTGAAGCAGAGGTTATATTTATATTTAGCCAGTTAGTGCAGTATTTGGCATTTGCCACGGGGATCCTTAATTGTATCATTTTTCCGCTTTTAAGAAAGTTAAAAAGCATCCAATATGTATTAGTATATGGATAGGGGTGAATAATAGTCTTAGTCGAGGATCATGAAGGCATTGATAAATTCCTCCTTTAATGAACAAGCCCAGAAAGCATAGGGCATTTAATATTCTCCATTATTTGTGCTCTGAGCAAAAGGTTTACATTTATATAATATGCACTAAGTTATTATTTGAGCCTAACATGTATATGTAATCTAATATATGCAATCTAATATAGTGATCAGAACATATGAGGTGAGAAGGATCTTAGGTGATTTAATCTGATTCTTCTGTTTTGTAGGTGAGGAAATAGCTTCTGTATCATCACTAGTCCAGGACCCACAGCTTATCAGTCTCCTGGTTTCCAATGAAGCATAATACTTCAGCTCTATTTTCAAGCTATTGTTTGCCAGTAGATGCTTCTGGGCTAGAGAGCTATCACTGAAGGGACACTAGTAATACTCAGGACAGTAAAGCCAGTGGTCTCTGACCAAGTTCCCAACAGCTGCAATATTGGTGGTGATGATAAAGATGATGGTGGTGGTGGTGATGAGACTGAGTGATGATGATGGTGATGGTGGTGGTGGTATGAGGGTGTAGTGATGATGATGGTGATGGTAGTGGTGGTATGAGGGTATAGTGATGGTGGTGGTGGTGGTGGTGGTGATGTGGTGATGATATGATAATAGATCATGATGGTTATAATGATGATGATAACAGTGATGTTGGTGAGGGTGATGAAGATAAATAATAATAGCCACTGATACTTGTTGTGTTCTTAATTTAGTGCTTAAGTTCTTAATTAAGGGCACAATTCTAGAACAAGGCTTATTATTTTCTCTATTTTAGAACTGGGAGGCTATGAAACAGTTCCTCTGCTTACATAGGTGGGAACAAGTGGAATAGGATCTGTCCCTAGCAGCCTGTCTCTAGAGCCTCGTTGTACAGCCCTTACCACCCCTTTAACTGCCTCCCTCCCTCTATGTGATTGCTGGGAGGCTGGCATATAGAGATTCCATATCCTGGGTCTCCTTTTGCATTCCCCACTCCCTTCCTGCCTTGCCCCAAACAAAAATAAACTCTTAATGTTGTATCTTAGAGTTTAGTGCAGGGAGTCTCAGCTCTCCTACCACTAACTCTGCACTTGAAACCCTCCAGTCCTGAACCTGGTTCTGCAGCCACCTGAGCATCCCTCCTGGTCACCGTTATTCCTGTAACTCCCGTTGCAATTCTTATGATCACTGTCACTACCTTTATTGCTGGACCAGTCCATCTTACAGTGCCCCAAAGCAAGTCTTCCCACTGATTGCCAACTCCTCTTTTCTGGTGCCTCTGCCTGTCATCTCATCAAGACCCCACATCTCCAGGAACCAACCCCATATAGAAGAAGGGACAGGGTAACCCAGGGTGTGGTTGGGGTGGAGGCTGAAGTGGTTTTACTTCAGCCCCAGTGGAAGTGCTCTGGTTTGTAGAATTCCTATTCTGATTTGCAGATTGAGCACTTTGCTCTCTGGGCCTTTTGCTGGAGAGTTTAATAATTCCAAACTCCAAGTCAGACTTACTGATTTTAACAAAGTCAGCCAATTAGAGGAAAAAGTAGAACTAAGTGCATACCCCTTGCACTATTGCTCTGAGAAATCCCTTAACTGCAACAATGTCTACTTTTCATTTGAGATGTCCTCTTGGGAATTTTCAAAGTCTAAAATCAAAATTGATTTTCCTTGGGGACCGGGGATGCACTTGATCATGTTTCTTGGAAGAATAATTGTTCATTTATTTTTTTCTATTGAGGAAAAAGCTGCTGACATTATAGACTGTGGCCATTAATACTGAACACATCTACTGGCAATCTGATGGATAGTTTGAGAGGTTGGAAAACTTGAGCAAAGACACCCTTTACTCTGAGATGGGAGGTGGGAAGACAATTCTGAAGTCCCTAAAAAAGAGCTATAATGCAACTTCTATGACAACTCAGGTGTCATATCTGTCCAGTTGCTAAATAAGGGATTATGCTATTGTCTAAAAAATGTAATCATGTTGACATTTGTTTTAAATCTTGACCAGGATTGTTTGGCTAATATTAAGACTTTGATCAATGTCCCCACACCTTTTTGTGTGTTTTACCAAGGATTGAACCCACAGGTCCTTTATCACCAAGCCACATCCCCAGACCTTTTCATGTTTTATTTTGAGACACAGTCTTTTTAAAAAAAATTTTGTGTAGTTTTAGATGGACAGAAAGCCTTTATTTATTTGTTTTTTGTTTGTGGTGCTGGGGATTGAACCCAGGGCCTTGTGCTTGCGAGGCAGGCACTCTACCAACTGAGCTACATCCCCAGCTATTTACTTGTTTATTTTTATGTGGTGCTAAGGATCGAACCCAGTGCCTCACACATGCTAGGCAAGTGCTCTGCCACTGAACTACAGCCCCAGACTGAGAGACAAAGTCTTAATAAGTTGTTGAGGCTAGTCTTGAACTTGCAACCCTCATGCCTCAGCCTCCCAAGTTGCAGGGAATTGCAGGCAAGGTCCTCTTATTTTGGGGGGGGGGGTGGTACCCAGGATTGAACTCAGGGACTCCACATCCCCAGCCCTATTTTGTATTTTATTTGGAGACAGGGTCTCACTGATTTGCTTAGCACCTTGCCTTTGTTGAGACTGGCTTTGAACTCTCAATCCTCCTGCCTCAGCCTCCCAAGCTGCTGGGATCATGAACCACCATGCCCAGCAAGGTCTTTTTAAAATGCAGCATGTGTTTATTGTTTAATGCATACACTTTCAGTTTGAGATGACTGGAGATGGTGATTGCCATACAACATTGTGAATACATTTAATCACATTGAATTTTTCACTTAAAATGATTAAAATAGTAAATTTTAGGTTAGGCTCATTTTGCTGAAATAAATTTTTTAAAAAAATTAAAACAAAAGTAAGTTAATATTTGTAGGAATGGAACCAGGACTTTGCCTCAAATTGCAACCACCTCACACCCCAATTTACTCTTTTTCTCTCTCTTTTTTTCTTTCTTTGCAAAGCTGGGAATGAAATTCAGGGCCTTGGGCATGCTGTGCAAGTACCCTACTACTGAACTAGATTCCCAGCTCCCTTTTGCTTTTTTAATGAAGCACAGCATACTACAGTAAATTCTGCAAAGTATACACATCATAGTCTTAGCTATTCTGTTCACTGGATGTTCACACAAGTCCATACTCGGGTAACCACTACCCAATGTGTATGTGAATGTTTCAGCATCTAGAAGTTTCCTTCCCATATGTATTATATATGGATTGTTTTAATTGGGACTATTGTAAATAAAGGTGCTATGAATATTCTTTTGAAGTATTCCTCTTGGACACAGAGCTAGGAGTGGGACAGCTGAAGCATAAGGTGAAAATATTTGGCTATAGTAGATGCTGAAATTTTACCAGTTTGTCCTCTTACCAGCAAGACCTGATAGTTGCTGCTGAACTATCAGGGAACACTTGGTATTTTTTCTCTTTCAAATCATTCTGGGGGCATGTGGTTATACCTTGAAATTTAAATGAACGAAAGTGGAAAATGTTTCTTTTTTTTAGTTGTGCAAATGTGTGAAGTTCTAACCCTCAGTAAATGGCTCCAAAGCCAGTGGAGCAGAGGGGAACAACCTTTGAGCCCTCAACCAGTGTGGCTGAACACTTCTTCTGCTATACAGAGTGCTTGGTGTTAAGTAGTTGGTAGAGTCTCCAATTATGTGCTCCGAAGTACATTCAGCTATTTTAAAAATGTTTGTGCATAACCCTATTCTGCCTTTTGTGCTGTTCTTTATTTAATCATTATCATTGTTTGTTTGTTTTTCCACCAGATTTTTTTTCAGTCATTCAGTACCTCTATTATCTACACATTTCACTTTCCACAGTTTCAGTTAGCCATGGTCCAAAAATATTAAATGGAAAATTCCAGAAATAATTGATTCATAAGTTTTGAATCACTTGCCATTCTAGGTAACATGATGAAGCCTTTCACCATACAAGGTGAATCATCCTTGTGTTCAACATATCCATGCTGTATAGACTACCCACCTGTCTAGGTTATCAGATCAACTGTCATGAAACCTCAGTGCTTGGGTTCATGTAATCATTATTTTACTTAATAATGGCTCAAAATGCAAGAGTAGTGATGCTGGCAATTCAGATAAGCTGTATAGTGCTTCAAGTGAAAAGATAAAAATTCTCAACCAAATAAGGAAAGAAAAAAAGTTGTATGCCAAGGTTGCTAAGATCTGTAGTAAGATATGGGGCTGGAAACTTCAGAATTACCAGTGGTCTTGGAGTGTGTTCTCTGCACATCAGGGGAACAACTGATTTTAAATGTGGCATGATGGGTACTATACACCATAACGTTACTCTGTTCTTCGAAGTGGTTGTAGAAGATCATCCTCTGACCTGTGAATGACAGGAACAGGTTTGCCTAACTTGGCATTTTTTCGCTTCGCACAATGGTGCTGCTCAGAGTATTCTGTCTGAACCAGTGGGCACGTTGTTCCTCTCGGATGCACTATTATTTTACAGCACTCCTTACTGAAAACGTGTTTCCATCCTCTCTCTTTTCCCTCCAATCTCTCCGTAGCTCAAGAGGGCCAGTAGTGAGGACATGCTCAACAAACCTGGAAGTACCACCTCATCAGGGGTAGTGCGACTGAAAAAGACTGCGACAGCTGGAGCCATCTCTGAGCTCGCTGAGAGCCGCCTGAGGAGCAGTGCCGGTAGGAGGGACCTGGGCGGGAGGGACCAGGAAGCCATTCATCTTGGCCATATGAAAGCACATCAGGGAGGCATTCATCCCTTCCCTCATCAGATGTTTCTTAATCACTTACCCTGTACCAGCAATTGATTTAGGCAGTGTCCTTGCCCTCAGGGGGAGTTTACATGTATCCATGTGGAGACAGATGAGAAACAGAAGGGTAATGGGAAGTAAGTGGGATGGTTGGTTCTGTTTGCTCGGTAACCCCCTTATCACCACGTGTGTGTGAAATCCCCAGGATCCAGGCAGGGTGGTGAGGTTCTTGGTACAAAAAGCTTTTGTGAATTCAGATAAGAAAGCCAAGCATTTCATGGACTCACTCTTATCACACAGCTCTCCATGAACTGTCAAATGGTCTAAGATAGGAAAATAAATGAAGCATAACATTATTAATTTATAATAGATGTTGAAGGTTAGTACACTTATGAGTTTGTACTCTTCATAAAACATTCCAGACTACCTTTCTGAACATATATTTTAATTTATTCAGTTGTCAAAAAAGTTGACTCTTTAAAGGTTGTATGTGGATTTTGGATGTAAGGGAAATTGCCTAATGTTTCTATATGATAGTTTTACCATTTTAAAGACTGATTTTGTATAAACACACGCACACACACACACACACACACACACACACGACTTAAAAAAAAAATACAACAAATGGCTGGGCGTGGTGACACATGCTTTGTAATCCCAGCTGCTTGGGAGGCTGAGGCACGAGGATCGCAAGTTTGAAGTTAGCCTGGGCAACTCAGTGAGACCCTGTCTCAAAATAAATATTTTTTAAAATGCTGAGGGTGTAGCTTAGTGGCAAAGTTCTTGCCTAGCATATATGAGGCCCTGAGTTCCATTGTTAGTACTGCCAGCAACAATAATGAAAGTCCAATTTATTTTTCAAGCCAAACCAGCCTAACACTGATTCCAAGCACCTCTGAAAAAATGAGAGACCAATTTCACTCTCAAATATGGATGCCAAAATGTAAGATCAACATCTTGATGTTCAGAAAACTTCCTGGAAAAAGTTCTCAGAAGTTCTTTCAATAACCAAGTGAGGCTCTCAAACTGTTTAGGAGAGTTGCAAGCCATTAGTAAAGAAAGTAAACTCAGAGATCATTAGAGGAACATTCAGATCTTACAGAGCACATTATATATTCCATTGTGCCTATTTTGTCTAAGAATTAAAAGCCAGACATCCCAGTATGTCCTTAGACAAATAGCATTTTTCTTTTTTAATCTTTGTTATTTGTTCTTTTTAGATATACATGACAATAGAGTGTAATTTGACATATTATATATACATGGTCTATAACTTATTCTAATTAGGATACCATTCTTGTGACTAAACATGATATGGAGTTTTACTGGTGGTGTATTCATATATGAACATAGGAAAGTTATGTCCAATTATTTCCACTCTTTCTCCTATTCCTATACGCACTTCCTTCCTCCATTCCCCTTTGTCTAATCCACTAAACCTCTATCCCCTCTGCCCCATTGTGTGTTAGTATCCTCATATCAGAGAGAACATTTGACCTTTGGTTTTTGGGGATTGGCTTATTTCACTTAGCATGATAATCTCCAGATCCACCCATTTATCAGCAAAAGTCATAGGTCATTTATTTTTTAAAAATATTTTCAGTTGTAGATGGACACGATATCTTTATTTTTTATGTGGTGCTGAGAATCCAACCCCATGCCTCATGCATGCTAGGCAAGCACTCTACCACTGAGCCACAGCCCCAGCCCCAGGTCATTCATTTTTATAGCTGATTAATATTCCATTGTGTATATATACCACATGTTATTTATCCATTCATCTGTTGAAGGACACCTAGGTTAATATAAACAAGGACTCTGGGGAGTTTATGGTACAGAACATCTGTCAGATCTGTTTGCTTTCTTTCTTTGATTACACCATATCCTTGCTTATCTAGGTGTACTTTTTAGAGATTATCTGCCTTAGGAGAATTTACTATGTAATATTTGTGTTTTGATATATGTTTCAGTATTGACCAAATTCTAATGTTTAAGTTCTTTTTTATTAAGTACATTCTTAATAATGTACCTCAGTGTTTAAATAGCTTTCTCCAATTTTAACATTGATTTTTCTTCCTGAAACCTTCCCAAAATTGTTCTTTGTGTGACCCAAGTGCGAGTTATTTTAAAGATAAAGCCCTCTGTGATGCAGCTAGTCATAGAGTCTCTTACCATCTTGTTACCTATAGTCCAACAGGCTCAGGTGAGGGACTATGTAGGTTGATTTTATCTAATTCAATAATTCAGAATAAGAGATGTAATCCCAATGAATCTATGGAATCTACTCAGGTGGTAAATATCAGACAAATCCTAATTGAAGAACATTCTACAAAATAACTATTGAACACTCTTCAGACTTACAAGACTACAAAAAGTAAGAGAAATCTGATAAACTGTGACAGACAAGAAGAGACTAAGAATACAAGATTACTAAATGTAAAATGGCATGTGGATTGGATCCTAACAGAGAAAAATGATGTTAGATAAAAACTAAGGAAATTTAATCATAAAGAAGAATAAAATTATGGCATTTGCTGGTAAATGGATGGAGTTGGAGAATATCATGCTAAGTGAGATAAGCCAAGCCCAAAAAACCAAAGGCTGAATGTTTTCTCTGATAAGTGGATGATGATACATAACAAGAGTGGGTAGAGAGTGGGTAAGAGAATAATGAAGGAACTTTGGATGGTATAGAGGAAAATGAGATGGGAAGGGGTGGGAGAAGGAAAGATAGTGGACTGAGACAGACAATATTACCCTATGTACATGTATGATTACATGAATGATGTGAATCTACGTTGTGTACAACCATAAAAATGAAAAGTTGTACTTCATTTGTGTACAATGAATCAAATTTTTTTTATTTTTAGTCTGTAAAAATAAAAAGTAAAAAATATAAAAATGAAAAAAAGAAATTTGAACAAAGTGATGATTATACCATACTAATAATATAAAATGTTAGTAGGGGAAAATGTAAGTGGAGTATATACTATATCTTTATGATTTTTCTGTCAATCTAAACTATTCTAAAATAATAAGTTTATTTAAAGGCCAAAAATGTAAAATCAAGTATTAGCAAATAAAATTCAACAAGAAATTAAAAAATAGTAGTGTGTATCACAACCAAGTGGATTTATGTCATCCAAGAATGAATGAATAATAGAGAATCTCAATCTGATCTATTATAGAATAGTAATAGACCAAAGAAGAAAAAGTACCTGGGTACCTTGGATCTATTATAGAATAGTAATAGACCAAAGAAGAAAAAGTACCTGGGTACCTTGATAGATATACAAGATATATTTGTCACAAATATTTCTGATTAGCAACAAACTCTTAGTAGACTATAAACATATGGAGGCTTCTTCCCTCCCCACTTTATGTGGAGGGGGTATCAGGGATTGAACTCAGAGACACTTGAACACTGAGCCACATCCCCAGCCCTATTTTGTATTTTATTTAGAGACAGGGTCTCACTGAGTTGCTGAGCACCTCACCATTATTGAGGCTGGCTTTGATCTCATGATCCTCCTGTCTCAGGCTCCCAAGCCACTGGGATTACAGGTGCATGCCATCGAACCTGGATGGAGGCTTCTTTGATGATATAAAATATGTGTCTTTCTAGGCTTAGTGGCATCTGTAGGCCCAGCCTGTACAACATAGTGAACCCTACTCAAAATGGATAAATAAATAGCTTTCTTATCAATGTCTAGTTCGAAAAGATAATAGGGTAATAACAACCCTGTTTATGAAGAAATGAAAAAAGCAAAATACCTAGGAACAAACTTAGTAGTACAAGGAACTATATATTAAAAAAAAATTTAAATTCTTTTGAAGAACAAGTCTCTGCCCTTCAAATAAGACACAAGTAAGTGGAAGAATATTCATGGTTTTTGGTTAGGAAGATTGAATATAACAAAGATTAAATTTTAATAGTATAATACATTAAATGTAATAAGGATGTCTAAATTATTATATGAATTCATTTTCATCCTAATTAAAATATCAGTGGGAATTTGGGAGTGGAAACATGGATAAAATGATACTGGAGTACATCTGAAACTGGATCTCAGTAGGGTCTTAACTTTTTTCCCTCCTGCAACCCCTTGAGTGATTGGCCAAGTCTGAAGATGATTAGGGTTGTCAAGACTGGGAGGTGATACTGACATCTAGTGGGCAGAGGGCAGAGGTGCTGCCAAACATCTTATGCCCGGGAGTAGGTACCTCTGTTCAGAAAACCTGATGTTCAACAATAAATATCCTATACTGAAAAATAGTAATTAAGGAACCAACCAAAAGCATCTTGAAACTGAAGAAGAAATAGGCAGCTCAGTGGAACAGTTGAGAAAGTCCAAGATACACTGGCTGATTTAGTAGTATAGGGTGAAGTTGGCGTTTTATACCAAGGTGGATAATTCACTAAAAAATAATGACTGAGATACTGGGAGTGTAGCTCAGTGGGAGAGCCCATGCTCAGCATGTGTGAGGCCCTGGGTTCAATCTCCAACACTACAACACACAAAAAAAGACAGATTAAGACTTCAGGAAAAAATAAAGCTGAATCCCTGTTTTAATTCATAAAAAATTCAAATGCAGTAAATATTCAAATAATAAAAAATGAAACTATGAAATTACAAAGAGAGAACATCAGAGAATTAATTCATACTCTTAGCCTTGGGCTTTTCTAAGTAGGAACAGGCACAAAAGTCACAAAGGAAAAGATTGGAAGTGTAATTACATAAATATTTCAAAGTGCTTTATAAAAAGAGAAAATTACTTGCAAGAACTTATTTACAAAGAATTTATACAAATCCACAAAGAAAACATAATACAGTAGAAAAATGGACAGTTTGTATAAAAAGAAATACAGATAAACAGAAGATGCTGAACCTCATTTATAAAGAAATACTAATCAAAATAATAATTACATATATTATTTCCCCTAACAGATTAGCAGAAACTAAAACAGTTGACAACTGCTGGCGTCACTCAGGGTGCTGGCACGCCACATGTGGATGAAGCAAAAGGACAATTTACCAAAATTTACCAAATCACATTTTGGTAAAAATTTAGCAATATCTGTCTAAATTTTAAATATGGATATTTGGTCAGTTATTTCTAATGTTTATTTTTATTGTTGGTATTATTATTCGTGGTGCTGGGGATGAAACACAGGGCCTTGAACATGCTAAGCAAGTGCTCTACCTGAGCTGTACACCCAGCCCCTCTCCTGTTTATTTTTTAACATTACTGATATACTTGAATGGCAATATTTATGAGGAAGATGTTTGCACTATTATTTATAATAGCATAATACTGGACACAACCCCAGTGTGTATCAGTACAGGGCTGGTTGAATAATGAAGTTTCAGGCCAATAGAGTAGTATACAATATGAAAATGGGCACAGATTTATCTGTACTGATTGGGAAAGATTTCCAAGATACTAAAGTGGTGAAAATAACGTGGTCCATACATAATAGAGTCTCATTTGTTTTTATTTTTAGTGACATGGCAATTATTAAAATCATAGATATTTTTTCTAAAAGGATTTAAGTCTGGTTCTTTGAGGAGTATTACCAGAACTGAAAATGGTGAGGGAAGATCTTTTATCTTAGATTTTTCTGCACTGTTTGAAAATTTTTAACATATACTTAGATTACTATAAAAAGTTAAAAACAGGGTAAATACAAGTTATAACCTAAACTTTGTGAAGGTGTGTGTGTTTGTGTTTTACTGGAGATGTAGAAATTGAACCCAGGGCTTCACACATGCCAGGCAATTGCTCTACCACTGAGCCACATCCACAGCCCACATCTTAAACTTTTTTCCCTTCACCTAGTCCTTTCTTCTCTCTACCTTTTGCCATGTTGCCTTTTGCCATGTTTCTTAGATATTTAGTGGTGCTTATCTGATTGCTTGTGCATATATGCTCCTTTGTTCAGGATTCAAGTTAAAGTGGGCCAGTTCCCACACCCCATGGGGCACTAGCTTCCTTCTTTATCAAATGAAAGAGACAACTACAGTGATGTTCTTGGGACAAACATCTGTGAATACTGTGTAAGTTGTGGTGGGCTATTGGAATGTAAGACATTCTCCTAGGTTTTAAAACTTACTTTGTCAGTTTACTTATTTTAATGCACTTAAATTATTTGA
The DNA here is from genome assembly GCA_020662805.1 of Glaucomys volans. Lineage (NCBI taxonomy): Eukaryota > Metazoa > Chordata > Mammalia > Rodentia > Sciuridae > Glaucomys > Glaucomys volans. The sequence goes on along the minus strand of JAJEJO010049325.1, from coordinate 614,783 downwards.
CTTAATAGAGCTGAATCCGGAATTACATTTTGTCTTTGGAACTTTTATTATTGTCATTATTGTTTTTATTGCAGTGCTGTGGCTCAAACCCAGGGCCTCGTGCATGTGAGGCAAGTGCTCTTCCACTGAGCTACATCCCAGCTTTGGAGTTTTTTTTTTTTTATTAAATATAGGTAGTCCTTAACATTTTTGTACCAGCTTCTGGATAGCTGGCACTTTGGTGCACCATCATGAGATCCCCAAACTGACTCCTTTGTGGTGAATTCCAATCTGTTAGGACCCAATGTTGGGGGCAGTGGCATCGACGCTTCTCTGTTTTGGATGTTGCCACCTTCGCAGTTGTAGAGTAGTGTTTGTTTGGATAGACATTTGAATATTGATTGCATTTTATCTGCATCTGTGTTAGCTTTCTGTCACTATAAAAAATATCTAAGTTAATCAAGTAGCAAAGAAAAAAGATTTTGTTTTCTTTTTGGTGCTAGTGATTGAACTCAGGGCACTTTACTGCCAAGCTACGTTCCCAGCCCTATGAAGAGAAGGTTTATTTGGGTCACAGTTTTGAAGGTTCCAGTCCAAGATCAGTCGGTCCTGTTGCTTTGGACCATGGTGAGACAGCACATCATGACAGGAGCACATGGTGGAGCAAACTGCTCATCTCATGGCCAGGAAGGAAAAAAGAGTGAGAAAAGGGCTGGGGTCTCACAATCCTCTTCAAGGCATGTCCCCAGTGACCTAAAGACCTCCTATTAGGGCTCATCTTTAAAAGGTTCCGCCACCGTGCACTAGTGCCACCCTGAGAACAAAACCTTTTAACATGTGGGCCTTTGAGAGATACTCAAGATCCAAACTATAGCAGCATGCATTTAAAAAAAATAAAATAAAATGCGGGGCATGGTGGTACATACCTATAATCCCAGCAATTTGGGAGACCGAGGCAGGAAGATTACAAATTTGAGGCCAGCCTCAGCAACTTAGCAAGACCCTGTCTCAAAACCAAAAATAAAAATGGCTGGGGATGTGACTCAGCAGTTAAGGACCCCTGGGTTCAAACCCTGGTACCAAAAAAAAAAAAAAAAGAGAGAGAAGGAGAGAATGAAACAGCTGGTACTAGTCATAAGTGCACGTCTTAAAATCAACATAGTTGAGACAAAGATGGAAATTGCTTGTTAGAAATGGCATCAACCAACCATTGCAGTCCTTAAAGCAATTCTCTATAGGTTAAGCTGTGAAGGAAAAGAATCAAATTAAAGAAAATCAGGTAAATGCTGGCAATTTATGAATTATATGGAGATTCTTATGGGGCATAAGTCTTTTTATGGCACTCGAGTCTTAGTTTTTGGAATTTTAACTTGTTTTCTCTAATGCATATATGGTCATATCTGTATTTTATTTCCAGTGTATTAATTTTTCTCTTAATATGTTTATTTTTTAATATTTTTAGTTGTAGATGGACACAGTATCTTTTTATTTTATTTTTATGTGATGCTGAGAATTCAACCCAGTGCCTTGCACATAGGAGGCAAGTGCTCTCTACCACTGAGCTCCAACCCCAGCCCAGTACGTTTATTTTTAATTATACATAATAGCTACATATTTATGGAATATGGCATTATACTTCAACTCATGTAAACTATGTAATTAAATCAGGATAATTGATATATCCATCACCTCAAATATTTATCATTTTTTGTTTAGCTGTATTAATTTTGAAAATAATTTTGTCATGAAGTATAATATAGGACTGTGATTTTTCAATTCACAATATTTAAACCTATAATATTCCTGTATTGTTTTATTTATTTATTTTGGTCCTAAGGATTGAACCAGAGGTGCTTAACCACTGAGCCACATCCCAAGCCCTTTTTTATATTTTATTTAGAGATAGGGTCTTGCTAAGTTGCTTAGGACTTCGCTACTGAAGCTGGCTTTAAACTTGTGATCCTCCTGCCTCAGCCTCCTGAGCGACTGGGATTACAGGTGTGCGCCACTGTGCCCAGCAATATTCCTATATTAACACATCTTTTCTTGGGAATTGATCTGTCCTTAGGGAGAATCCCTCAAGCCTAATAGCAGAAGAAAATGTTGCATCTTTTGGTAACAATGGCTATATTGTGTCTTCCCATCTACCTTTGTGCTAACTCAACATTTGGTGGTGGTGGGATTGGAACTGATTGAATTGAGAGACATGAACTTTCTGGAAACCTTTCCCTTTTGCTTGTTTAAAGATTATTTCCAGTTTTCATACTCTGCCAGAATTAGCTTCAACAAGAACAAAACAAGGCAGCAGCAAAAGTCACAAAAGGGCAGCCACACTGTGGCGGAGCCCTGTCACCTTCAGCCCCTGTGCCGACCTCTGTCTGTTACTGCATTTCATCTTTCCAACAGCCTTAAGAAGAACATAGTATTTTATCTGGATCAGGGAAACCTGGCCGCAGAAAAATCAAACAACTTTGACTTTATGTCTCCCATGCCCACCCCAGGTATTCGCACTGAACATACACTTTCTGATCTTCTTCCGCAATCTTAACGTATCTGAATTGTAGCCAGTTCTTATTCTTCCCCGAGGCATCCTTTGAGTATCTCCTCTCACTCACTCAGTGTAGGCTTTGGAGAATGGGGCTGGGGGTGTCTTGTGTTCCTGCCTGCCCCATAAACCCCTTCTCTCAAGGTCAAATGAGATGCAAGGGAAGTCCCAGAGCGCAGTAAAGGAATCTGGCCAGGAGGTGGCAGCCTTGTCAAAACACCAAGGTGCCCTTGCAGTCCAAAGTTCTGGCTCTGAGGAATGAATGGTTTGATTAGGTGACTTCAGAAACAACCCTTCTTATTTTTATTCATTAATTCAACAAGTACTTTGAGTGTTTGGCACTATTCTTGGCAAAAGGGATACACTCAAAATACACTCTACTGTCATGTATAACTAAAAAGAACAACAACAACAACAAAGGCTCGTAGGGAAGAGGTGATAAAGTTATCCAGATGGGTAAGTGGGAAAGGCCACTTCAGCAGAGATGACTGCTGGGACAGACTAGCCCATGTCTGGCATGTCCAGGGAGCCAGTAAGAAGGCCAGTGAGGCTGCCACAAGTCAACAGCCGTGGAAGAGAAAGGAAGTTTGGGTAATTTGGGCAGAGTTTTGCACAAAGCAGTGATATGACCTGACTTCATTTTGTAAGGAATTCTTTGGAAACTTCTTGTGAGTGGATAGATGGCGTAAGGAGATTGGATTGGAGGCCACTGTCCTAATCTAGAAAAGAAGTAACAGAGGCCTGTCTGGGTTGGTAACTGGGGAGCAGTAGTTGGGTTCTGGATATATTTTAAAGGGTAAGGCCAACCACCTATAACTCTCCTGATGCATTTTTGAAATTGTGATAAAATACACATAAAATTTACCATCTTACTGTATTTTAAGTGTAAAGTTTCGTGGTATGAGTATATTCCAATTGTTTTGCAATCTGCCTACCATCTATCTTCAGAAGTCTTCATCTTACAAAACAGAAACTCTGTATCCATGACATATTAACTCTCCATAACCCTACTCAACAAACCCTGACAATCCCCATTCAGCTTTCTGTCTCTGAATTTGACTACCCTTGAAGTGGAATGACATAGTATATGTCTGTTTTGCATTTGGTTTATTTTACTCAGTATAAAGCCATCCGTGTTCATTCATGCTGTAGCACATGTCAGGATTCCCTTCCCTTTTTCAGGCTAAATAATATTCTGCTATATATATTTACCACATTTTCTTTACCATTCATCCATTGATGGACACCTGGTCTATTTCCTCCTCTTGACTGTTGTGAATAGTGCTCCTGTGAACACCAGCGTACATGTATCTCTTTGAGCCCTCATTTGGGCTTTCATATCTTGGGTATTTACCCAGAAGTAGAGTTACTGGATTCTCGTGATAGATTTTAAGGTGGGTGTAGTCATATTTCGGCTCAAGGTAGCAGTGGGCTAGTGAAATGAGGTCTGATGGGCACCAAGGGATAAGGAAGACACACATATCTCTCCTGGAGAAGGCAGCTGGCGGGGAGGCTCACATGACCACAGGGTGCACATTTTGAATACTGGTAAAATACAGAAGTGTTCTTTCAGATGATCTTATATATAGGAGAGAAGAGAATGTCACTATTTTAAATTGGTGTCAGTTCTTTCTAAAAGTTCAGTAAATAGAAATGTGTTAAGTGCCAGTTTTACTTTCCTGCTTTAAGGCCACGAATCTGAGATTTGTTAAAGTGTCATCAATGAGGACGAAGCAGTTGTGGTTCCAAGGTCAGCTGGCTCACTTCCAAGGGTGCATGTGCCTTTGCTAGTACCCATGTCTATCCATTCTCTTCTTACCTGCATTATACTCAGGGAATACCTGAGGCTCTAATCTACCTACCCTCTCTGACACGGGAAGGGAGTGACGCGGGGCTCCTGCCAGGTGCGGACTCCTCTGACACAGGAGGTAAACATTCTATCACTCTCATATATAAAGAAACAGAGGCTCAGGTAGGTTATGTAGTTTCCCAAATTCAAACCCAGGGTCTGATTCCAGGGTCTGCTGTACCTTTGGCTGCAGGTAGAGACCCTCATATTCTTGTCTACCATCTTCACCTCTGATGGAATTAACTACTACCAACACTAACATTCTTTGCTCACTGTGTGCTAACCACCATTCTAATAGATGCACTGGATAAGTTTTGTCTCCTTAGTCTGTACTACAAACCTGTGGACAGTGTCATGATTACCATTCCATTTTATAGATCAGGATACCGAGGCAAAAAGAGATTAAACTGACTGTTCTAATCCACACTTAGTAAATGTTGGGGACAGGACCTGCAGACTTGGGAACAGAAGCTGAGAGAAAACCAGGAGATAGAGGACTTCCCAGGGTGGGAAGAAAGGAAAAAAATGCTGAAGGTCTTGGAAGTGCGGGTGGGGTGCCATGCAGGAGGCATACCTGAACCAAGAGTATCAGGGAATTGAGAGGTGCGGTGGAGTCAGTAGATGCCAGGCAACGGCAAGGGCTGGGGTGGATGCCAAGTCCTGCTGCAGGAACCTCAGAAATGTAGGATGTCCATTTCACAGCAGCAAAAGCAAGAGATCTTTGGAAGTGAGAGGACCACCTGGGACACCTCATGCCTGCAGGTTCAGGACATGTGAAAAGAGGAACAGGTGTGCATGAAAAGGCAGTGGCGGAAGTCATGCAGGCAAGGGAGTAAGAGGCATTGAGAGATAAGCTCAGCTTAAGGACACGCTGATTTCATCATAAGCCCTAAAGGGCCTGGAGGAAGTGTTGAGTACCCAGGGAAGGGACTCAGGACAGGTGAGGAGTCTGAGTCCATTTGAAGCCAGAGTACCGGGAATGAATTTGTTGTTGCTTTCATAATTTTAGAGGAATCATTTATAAATGAATGCATTTTATGATTTAAAAATTACATTTCAGATTTACTATTTCCTTCTATTTCTTCTACATTTAGTTCATTTTTAAATTGTGGTGAGAACACTTTAAATGAGATCCACCTCTTTAACAAATTTTTAAGTGTGCAACATAGTATTGTTGACAGTAGGCACAATAGTAGACAGCAGCTCTCCAGAAATGATTCATCTCATGTGACTGAAACTCTGAACCCGCTGAATGATGACTACCTTTTTCCTCCTCCCCACAGTCCCTGCCACCCACCATTCTGCTTTCTGTCTCTATGAGTCTGAATAATTTAGATTCAACATGCAAGTGGGGTCATGCAGTATTTGTCCTGTGACTGGCTTATTTCACTCAGCATAATGTCCTCAAACTCCATCCATATTGTAGCATGTGTCAGAATTTCCTTCCTCTTGAAGCCTGAATGACATTCCATGCTATGGGTGGACCACACTTTGTTTATCCATTCATACATGGCTTTAGCTTTTGATCAGGTCTGGGTAAACCCAGCTGTGAGGCTGTTGTGAACTTGGCTTGCTAAAGTCCTGCATTCTCAGCTCCATGATGCACTCAGTGCTTTTATGACCCCACATTCCTCAGGAGTACATGGTTTAGACAGGGCCTTGGAATGGGGCCAGGGTTTTCCTCTGGTTTTCTGCATAGGCACAAGGTGGAGTGTAATTTGGGATGGTGTTTTCTGGGTCCTCCTTTGGAACCTGTGGTTCTGAGAGGTGGGAACTCTCCCTGTATCTCCCCTAAGAATATCTTTGCCATGTCTCCATCCAGGAACCTGGCTATTTTCTTGTTCTGCAAGTCCTCTCTTCTTTTTTGTTTCCCCCTAAATTTTATCTCTTCTCTTCTGTCAGTTCTCTGTTTATGCCCTCATGTTATGCTTCTATTCCTATTGTGAATAGAAGTATTTATTGCATTTTTTTTAAGACAGGGTCTTGTTATTTTACCCAGGCTGGCAACTCCTGAACCAAGTGATCCTCCTGCCTCAACCTCCCAAGTGACTGGGACAATGGATGTGCCACCATGCTGGGCTTCATTGTACTTTTTGTAACATTAGATGTTTAACTTGTGACTGGCTCCTCCTCACCACCCTCTCTTCTTAGCATTAATGATTTTCAGTTGATCCTTATATATTTTCCAAGTGGTCATTTATCTCAGCCACAGAGAACAAAGCCTTTCGTCTCCTCCATACCAGTACTTGTTCCTTCCATTTCTGGTTCCTGCTGGTCTACCTGTGTGACCTGAGTTGTGTTAAATACTAGAGACATCCTTGACTTGCCCTCACCTTACTTTGAGCAGTTTTGGTGTTTTGCCATTAAATATGATGCAGAAAGTTGGCTTCAGATAATAATGTTTTTATTCTTCCTTTATACTTCACTTAGGCTGTTATTAGAATGGAGAGGTGGATTTTATTAAATGCCTTCTAGGCATTCAGTTATTACTTTGATTATTGCTTCTCTTTTCACCCTGGAGTCTCCTTCAGGAAATTAAAATGTGTGTTTTTGGTCTCCTGGGTATATCTTCCATGTCACGTATTTTCTTTGATTCTTTTAATCACTTCTGTGAATCCTCTGAATTTTAAAAAAATATATCATCTACTATGCTTTGCTTTATATGTTTCTTTACTTCAACTTCTGTGGGCTTTTTTTTTGCATTTCCTTTCTTTGCATATTTCTTCTAAATTTTTTATTAGTGCATTATAGTTATGCATAATAGTGAGGTTCATTTTGATTTATTCATAAATATATATCACATAGTTTGCTCCATTCCAGTACTCTTGTTTTTTATCTTTCCTCCAATTTCTCTGATTTCACATTATTTCTTCTTTATAACTCCTTGCCCTACTCTGTGAGAATTTCATTTTTCAATGAGAATGTAAATTAGAGATTTTCTAAAATTTCTGGTTTCTTCTGGTAGCTGTTTCATGGGTACATATTTCCCTGGAGTCCTCAGATGGGTCCTCTCTTGTGAGTTGCCAGATTTTTCCACTTAGATCTAGTGATTATCCTATGAGGAAAGCTAGTGTGTGTCCCGAAGTGGAAATCGAGAGAAATTCCACTGGAGAGAGTGTATCAGATCAAAATTTTTATGCCCAGTTAAAGGAAGGGGAAAAATGTTTTATATTAACCAGAATGAGAGTGGGGAGAGCAATAAGTCTGGGGTAGAGTTTGGGCACGTTTTCTTTTAGTGATTTGTTTTGTGGTTATTGCCTTGATGGCTGCTTGAAGGCAGCCCTGCTGCCTGTGTGAGCGCCCTGGTGTTGCTGTTCGTGACTTGTATTGTTGTCGTTATCAGCCAGCCGTGGCTATTTCCCATGCATGGCCTTCCACTGGAAGGCAGTCAGGGAGAAAAGAGCCCTGCAATGCTTTCTCAAGTGCACAGAGGTCTCAATCTTGTGGTGCAGTTACCCTTTTTTTTTTGGAACCGGGGATTGAACTCAGGGGCACTCAGCCACTGAGCCACATCCCCAGCCCTATTTTGTATTTTATTTAGAGACAGGGTCTCACTGAGTTGCTTAGTGGCTTGACCTTGCTGAGGCTGGCTTTGAACTTATGGTCCTCCTGCCTCAGCCTCCCTAGTGCTGGGATTACAGGAGTGCGCCACCACGCCCGGCTAGTTACCCTTTTTTTTTTTGCGGTGCTGGGGATTGAACCCAGGGCCTTGTGCTTATGAGGCAGGCACTCTACCAACTGAGCCGTATCCCCAGCCCTTAGTTACCCTTTTTTTAATGATGATCATTTTATAAAGCACCCTTTAATATCTTAAAATGAAATTCAACAATCCATTTATATGACTGGGAAAAATCAATGCCATGCCCTACCTGTCATGTAGAAGAAAAATAAGAGGAAACCCATTTCTTAATAAAGTAACACATTTAAGTATGTAAATACAGGTGGCCTGACTCCACTAGGAGACAGTTAAATGCCTGTACCTGGGTGGAGATGGCTGAAAATACAAATGCCACAGAGGAGACCACTTAGTGCAGCGTGGGGGATTCAAATACCAGAGCAGTGTTAACAGTGGTGACATTCTGAAATGCCAACTCAGGGAAAACTTCTGGACAAAGTACTGCTTTCCCTTGAAGATCCATGTTTATTGCATTCTAAGAAGGCTCGGTATATAGTAATAATACTCTGTAGAACTGTTTTTGTGATTCTATGCAAAACAGAATTAGATTGTGAACTTATATAATTATAAAGTTTGAATGCTGGCACAATGTAAGGAATGAAAGGGAGCTGTAGGAGGCATGTGTGCACCTGATACATGGATGGCTTGTGACAAGAGCATTGACAGGGGCTTGCTATTTATTTACAGTGTTCTGATCAGTGATCAAATATTATGGTAAAGGATATCGTGTTTCAGGGATTTCAGATGACCTATCAGTTTGCAGATGTAACCAAAATTGCTTTCTTACACTTTTTATTGTTCTGATCAGTAGTGGGTGGATTTAGTATGGCCCCCCGAGTTCTATTTTAGTATTTTTATTTTTTCTATCACTTTGTAGTTTGTAATGCTTTCTGGAGTTTTTTTTTTAATGGTTTTTCAAAGTATATGATTTTTAGATAAATCTTCTTCAAAGTGTAAATTCAAGTCAATATAAAGGTTGAAATGTATTTCATATTTTAAAATTTAAATATATTTCATATGCTCTTTATTTAGCAATAATTGTAGGTTCTCGTGCAGTTGTTGCAAGTCATTCAGATCACTCCCTGTACAATTCCCCCAATTTCTCCTTTTGCAAAATGTTAGTCCTGTATCACAGCCAGGACATCGGCTTTGATACAGTGAAGTTATAGAACGTTTTCACCACCACAGAAATCCCTTACGTTACTCCTCTAGAGCCATACCCACTTCCCTTCTTCCACAGCCTTTTAACTTTTGGCCGTAACTAATTTGTATTACGTTTCTGTAATTTCGTTATTTTAGAGGTGTTTTACAGGGTTGGGTAGAACTCAGTGGTAGAGTGTTTGTCTAGTGTGTACAAGGCCCTGGGTTCAGTTCCCAGCATTGCTAAAAAAAAAAATGGGTTTTATAAATGAAGTCTTGCAGTTTGTAGGCTTTAGAATTGGCATTTTTCACATGACATAGTTTTCTGAAACTAGTTCAGGTCATTAAATGTGTCAAATGTTATTCGTTACTTCTTCATAGCATTTTATAGAACAGATGCACCTCAGTTTCTCTAACTGTTCACTCATTGAATCAGGATCATGCCTAGTTTTTTGTTTTTGTTTTTGCTGTTATGAATAAAGTTGTTGAAGATGTTCATCAGGTTTTTGCATGAACACATTGTGGGAGAGCTTCTGTGAGACGAATGCCCAGGAGCGCAGTTGCTGGGTCCTGTGGTGTGTGCACATTTAGCTTCTTAAGGAACTGCCCAACTGTGTACCAGGGTGGCTTTGCCATTTTACATCCTCCACATCCTTGCCAGCATTTGGTGTTATCACTATTTTTTATTTTGGCCATTGGGATAGGTCTGTAGTGACACTTCCTTGCAGTTTTAATGTATATTTTCTTAGTGGCGATGATGCTGAATACCTTTTCATATCACTGTTTCGTTTTTGCAGTGCTTGGGAGTAAACCCAGGGCCTTACACGTGTTAGTCAAGTGCTCTATCACTGAGCTGCTCCCTAAGCCCATATTTTCATATTTTTATTATCTGTATATGCTCTTCAGTGAAATCTGTATGTATTCTTTGCCATTTTTTAGTTAGATAATACGATTTTTTTTTCAGTACTGGGGATTGAATCAGAGCCTCACACTAGCTAGACATGTGCTCTACTCTTGAGCTATAAGCAATTTTAAAATTTTATTTTGAGACAGGATCTTGCTAAGTTTCCCAGGTTGGCCTCAAACTTTTGATCCTCTTGTCTCAACTTCCCAAGTAGCTTAGATTATGTGTGTGCCATCTAGGATAGTATGATTTTTTTTTTCCCTACTATTGAGTTCTTTGGTATATTCTAGATTCTAGTTCTTTGTTGAATGTGTGGTTATAAATGTTTTCTTCCAGTCTCTACTTTGTCTTTTCATTCTCATAACAACATCTTTCACAAAGCAAAAGTTTTTAATTTTGATAACATCCAATTACTCAGTTTTTTCTTTTTCTTTTCTACCAGGGCTTGAACTCAGGGGTGCTTAACCACTGAGCCACACCCCCAGCCCTATTTTTTTTTTTTTTAATTTTGAGACAGGGTCTCACTGAGTTGCTTAGGGCCTATGTTGCTGAGGCTGGCCTCAAACTTGCAGTCTTCCTGCCTTAGCCTCCTGAATCATTGGGATTTCAGACAGGCACTACCATACCCAGGTGGACTGTGCTTTTGAACCAAGTTTAAAAGAGCCTAGCACCAGATTTTCTCCTATACTTTTTCCTAAACGGGTTGTAATTTTGCAACACAAAACTAACACCTAGAGTTAGGTGTGTGATCCATTTTTAGTTAATTGTTGTATAGGTTGTGAGACTTGGCTCAAGGTTTATTTTTTTTTTGCTGTGGATGTCCAATTACTCCAGCACCATTTGTTGAAAAGGGCATCTTTCCCTCATTGAGTTGCTATTGAACTTTTGTCATAATCAGTTGGGCATATATGTAAAGGTTTATTTCTGAATTTCCTATTTTGTACCATTGATACATGTGTCTGCCCCTCCACAGATATGTCATAGTATTGATTGCAATAGCTCTGTGATAAGTCTTGAGATCAAGTAGACTGATTCTTCTGACTTTATTCTTCTTTCCTGAAGTTTTAGAATAATTTCACCTACACCTGTAAAAATTCTTTTGAGATTTGATAGAAATTTGTTAAATATGAATATCAATCTGGAGATAATTGACATTTTTCACCATGTTGAGTCTTCTAATCCATAAGGATGGTATGTTTTTCTGTTTACTTAGGTCTTTGATCTATTTCATCAGCATTTTATAATTTTCGGTGTACAAATCCTGTACCTGTTTTGTTATAACTAAGTATTTTCACTTTTTAATAATTGTAAATGGTATAATGCTTATTAATTTTGGTGTTCATTGGTAGTGTATTAAAAAGCAATTGATTTTCATATATTTCATGTATTTATCTTGCATCTTGTAACTTTGCTAAGCCCATAGTATTTGTGGTTTGTTTTATATTCCTTATGATTTTTATTGTAGACAATCATGTCATCTACAAATAGAGATAGTTTTATTCTTTATTTCTGATCTATATGCTTTTTATTTCCTTTTTTTGCCTTATTACACTGGCACCTTATTGAATGAATGTTGAGTGGATATCCTTGCCTTGTTCCTGGTCCTAAGGAGAAAGCATTTTGTCTTTAGACATTAATGCTGGCTGTTGGGGTTTTTGTAGATGCTTTTAAGTTGATGAATTTCCTCATATTCCAGTTCTTTTGAGGAATTTCCCTCTATTTCAATTTTTATTGAGGGTATGATATTTTGTTGACTGTTTTTTTCCACATTGATAGATAAAATTGTGTGATTTTTCTTTTTTTAACCTGTTCATGTGGTTGATTACATCGATTGACTTTTTTCAGTTCTTGAACTTGCCTTTCACCCCCACTTGGTCATGGTGTATGTTTCTTTTTGAATATTGCTGAATTCTATTCACTAATATTTTGTCAAGGATTTTTTCACTTATATTCCTGAGAGTCTGTAATTTTCATGTTTTGTACTGTTTCCATTTGGTTTTGATATCAGGATAATACTACTTCAAAAAGTAAATTGGGAAGTATTTCCAACTCTTCTTTTTCCTGGAAGAAAATTATATAGGGATAGTGTTATTCTTCATTAAATATTTGGTGGAATTCTCTAGTGAAACCTTTTGTGCTTAGAGTTTTTTGTTTTTGTTTTTGTTTTTTTTTGGGGGGGGGGCAGAGAGTAGGAGATTTTTTTTAATTACAAATTCACATTCTCCCTAATAGTTATACTGCTGTTCATATTATCTATTTCATATTGAGTGAGTTGTGTTTTTTAAATAATCCATTTCTTCTGGGTTATACAGTTTTATTTGTGTAGAATTATTTGTAGTATTTTATTTTTTTGAATCTGCAGAATGATAACCCTCATTTCCTTCCTGCTATTGGTAATCTATATTGTCTTTTCTTCTTCTTCTTCATTTTGTTAGTCTTACATTACATTCATCAATTTTATTGATCTACCAGCATTTTTTCATTAATTTTCTCTATTGTTTTCTGCTTTCCATTTCATTGATTTCTGCTCTTGTTTTTATTATTTCCTTATCTGCAAAATGTGGCTTATCATAAAACATGATCATTTATTTTTTTCCTCCTTGGACTATCTTTTTAATACAATCTTACGCTTAGAACACGTGTCAGTTTTTTAAAAAAGAACCTACCTGCCTTAGAGTTGGAACACCTTGTCCAGTATTTTTAGGGTTTGCCTTCTTATGATATGTTCTGTTTTTCTCAAGACTATACTTGTGGGGTGTAGCTCAATGATAGAGTGCTTTCCTTGCATGCATAAGGTCCTGGGTTCAACCCCAACACAACCAAAACAGTAAAACAAAAACCTGCACTGAATAGGACTTATGTTTAGGGTTATATATACACAAATTTGAGAGTATTAAGAATCGTTTAGTTTTGTAAAATCTCCCTCGGTCGCCCTTCCAACTATTGCAGATAGTGCGAGGATTCATTCCAGACCCACCTGTTGGGATGAGAAGAAAAGAAAACGGACAATGAATACTTGATACCTCTGGCTGAGCAAAAGACTTGATCATATTCATTTTCTCTAAAACTGTTTAACAAATCAAATCATTTGTGTTATCCCTTAGAAATCCCTTCCCTCGTTTTGTACTCTGCTTTCCAAATCAGGCTCCATTCACAGTGTGGACAGCAGTACAACCCACGGACCTCCACAGTTTCCTGATGCAGTTCCCTCCTGTGTCAAGGACAAAGAAAGGAGAGGCGAAGTGTTTCCCTGGGGCCCAGATGATGTTACTCATAACAGTTCACAAGTTTCTCCCTGTATACACATAACAACATATTATATATGTGAATTTATAGATATATATACTCGCATAGAATATTTTATGTATCATATAATACGTATTATACATTTCTATAACAATATATTTATATATCATAGGTATACAAAATACCTATTAAATATACCTATAAATACATATAAAATATATTCTAAAATACACATTAAAATAGAATATACAGCCGGGTGCAGTGGCACATGCCTGTAATCCCAGCACTTGGGAGGCTGAGGCAGGAGGATCGTGAGTTCAAAGCCAGCCTCAGCAACTTAGTGAGGCCCTAAGCAGCTCAGTGAGACCCTGTCTCTAAATAAAATACAAAATAGGGCTGGGGATGTGGCTCAGTGGCTGAGTGTCCCTGGGTTCAATCCCCAGTACCAAAAAAAAAAAAAAAAAAGATAGAATATACATATAATGAAACCACATTTCCAAATTCATTTGGACATCTCAGGAGTCTTTCTAGCTTTGCCCATTCTTTGCTCATAACTGTCATCTTTGGGAATGAGAAATTCAGCTCTCATTATTTACTTGTTATTACTTATTTACATTATTTACTTATTACTTATTATTTATTTACTTACGTGCTCAGTGCAGCCGTTTTCACAAACCCTTCTCCCACCTGCCGTCTCCAGCCACCTCAGGCCCACTGCCATGCTTCTCCTTCCACTGCCCAGTACTCAGCTATCATGCTGAGAAAGATTGGTTCCGGAACTTTCTCTTCTTTTCCTCTTTCTTGTTTCTTTCTTTCTTTGGAGCTGGGGATGAAACCCAGGGCCTCACATATGCTAGGCAAACACTCTACCACCAAGCTACACTCTGAGCCCAGCTGGTAGCTTTCTCAATATCATACATTTCAAAGTCAATTAAATGTGTTTCTTATTTCAAGTTGTTTGCATTGTTGAAAAGTTAGATCTCCTGCTTCCTTTGATTGGGAAAGTTACTTCTCGTTGTAGAAATATAGTATCAAAGATGGAGGGAAGACTCGGTAGCACGGGAAGGCTGGGTAATACTCTGGTGTGATTGAGGTCTGAACAGGCCCTCTGCCTCTACTGGGGGCTGCATGAGTCTTCTCAGGGCCTGGCATGTGGAAAGGGGACCCCCAAACATTCAACACACCCATCAGCTATATTTATCTTAATCAAATGCAGGTGGTTGAGATGACATTTTGTGAAATCATTGTAAAGAAAAGCAAGGAAAGAAAACAAACAAAAAAAAAAAAGAAAAAAAAGAAAAGAAAAGCAAGGAATGGAATTGTACATTTTTTTAATGTATGGCTTTTCTTGTAGGAAAGAGTCTGAGAAGTGTTCCAGAGAGGTATGCAAGGATACGAAATACAATAAATGAGGAAATGGGGCTGAGAAGTAGGAAAATGAAAACCTAGAATGAAAGCACACTTAGGAGAGTCATGTGTACTGTGATAGGCTGCTGGTTTGTCGCTGAGTTTTCAGAGTCAGAGGAAAGAGGGAAATGCGACTCATGGTAACGAGATGCAAAGAAGCTAGTTATTAGAGAAACATACAGCTTTTCTTGGGACGGAAACATTAAAAACAAACAAGCTTCCTAGTATGCCTTGTCCAGTCGCACGCCATCTGCCACAGTGGACCTCTGGACTGCCCCAGCGCCTGAATACCCTGAGCTGTCCACACCTACCTGAGAGAGAACAAGGACTTTGGGTTACTTCCCCTAGCTTCACCCTCTTTCAGCAGGAAACAGCTTGGAGATATCATTTCCCATTTCTCCATGGAAATGGAATGTAGAAATTAACAGTGGGAAAATGTAACAGTGGTCCACTTTATGCTTTGATTATAGCCCTTGCTTCTCTGCCATTGCAAACCAAAATGAAAACAAAAACAACCCTCTCCTTTGGAAATCTGAAGGGGTCCAAGTTTTGATTATAAAGTCAGTAAAGTCATTTTGTGAAACAAATATAATATTCCACTAGCACCCAGCAGGTTAATCTATTATTGCTATTAGAACAATATATTCATTTGCTATTAACTCTATCATGGCAATATTTAATAAAAATACAGTGTCCTTAAACCAAATGAAACCTGTGGCAGGAAAGAGGATTAGTAAGGACTGGGGCAAGTGCTGGAGTACTGACAATGAGAGGGTAGAGGGTTGCTGAAGTAATAATACGATAAGGGTTGGGGTATGCGGGAGTAATAGTATAATTAGGCCTGGAAGTGTGCTGGATTAGTAAAGACTGGTTGAAACTTCAGGGATGAAGATGTGCTATCAATGAGAGATATTTATATTAATACTTAGTGTCTACTAACTGAAATGTCGATGGTACATTGTAAATATATATGATGGGGATCATTGTAAAAATTCAGGTGCTATATGACTATAGCACAGAAGACAGAGGACAAGGACATTTTCTGCTGTGACTGCCCTTCCTTTTAGATCGCCATGACTAAATTCCTTAAATAAAATTCACTACTTCTAAATGTATGCATTAATTTGTTAGTTTTTCTAAGGGAGTGACCATAATTTCTACTCCTTCACTTGAGTGGATTTATGGTTAGAATAGCATGACCTGGTGCCAATATCCCAAGCTTCATAATAGAAAAGGAGAAAAGGGAGAGAATTGTAGAATCCAACAGAATAAGTTTTATGTTCCAGAAGAAAGTTCTGCTTTTCTGGTTCTGCATAATCATCACGTTGGGTGGAAGGGAAACTGGAGGTCTTTCCACTGAATTCATGGAATATTAAAGTTCCAGCCCTTGAACTCAGCCATGACCTTCTGAAGTGTTCAAGTCCCTCAATGGAAAACATGACCAGATCTCTTATGCTGCTTTTCCTGGCTGCTGACACACAGTTGGATTCTCAGTGTTGGGTTCTTTCTTCCTGAGAGTTTGGATTATTGAGCTTGCCACTGAATTGTCTTCGTTTGTGTATTGATTTCTTCTTCAAAAATTAGTTTGATACTGTACAAGTTACTTTTCCTAAGCAAATTACATACAGAGGGTCAGAAAAGAAGTATGTATTGTTGACATCACATCTCTCTGCAGTGAAATCTGGGTGGGTTTTAAAAAAAAAATATTTATCCTTATGTGATCATTTCCAAAGGACAAACCAGTAGAGATGGTTTTATGTGGTGGAGATTAACTTTGGAACATTAAGCCAAGAAATTTATCATATATTAAATCAGCACATATTGAATAGTTTATGTGGATTTTACTTTAGGAACCATGTATGGGTTTGACGCCAGAGGAACAGAAAATTCTTGTAGTCAGTGGAGCAACGGCAAGACTATAGGAAAAGTTGGCTGTGAGGAAGAGCATAGACAGCTTCCTCCCAGTACATCCTGGCTTGTGATCTCAAGCAAATTAGTCCATTGCCACTTCCATTCCTAGCTCAGGGAGTAGCCAAATCTGTGGATTTTAAAGTGAAATTCTGTGGAAAGGACCTGCAGCAGAGTGTGGTTTACTCTTGGTGATTTTTCCTGACTAATCCATCTGGTTCCTGGGGTGGACTTTGCCCTTACCGTTTTAAACCGCCATAGCTCCTTCCCAGTGTTAGTTTAGGCCGTTTTCTGATAGGTTTCTGCCAACCTCCTATTCACCCAAGCCTACTTGTCATATTTGCAGTTTTAGTTTGCTAATAAGCACCTCAAGAACAGCTTGTATAGTTACCCTAGTTTCTTGAGGAACCCTCCCCACCTTGATCCTTGAGTCAGACTCGTTACACATTGGTATCAGAATTCAATGCTGAGAATTTTCTAGCCTCCTTGGAGAGTCATCATGTGTGACTTTGGACAAGTTGCTCAGCCTCTCTGAGCTTGTTTCTTTATCTGGAAGATGGAGTTAATCGTACCTGTCACAGAGAGTTCTGACAATTAAATGAAATGATATGTACAGTTGGCTTTCACATCTGTGGGTTCCACATCTGTGTTTCCAACCCACCTCAAATCAAAAATATCTGGAAAAAATTTCATCTGTACTGAACATGTATAGATTTTTATTTTCATTATTCCCTGTGGGGTGTGTGTGTATATACATATAATGGAATATTGCTCAGCTTTAAAGAAGAATGAAATTCTGGCATTTGCTGGTAAATGGATGGAGTTAGAGAATATCATGCAAGTGAAATAAGCCAATCCCAAAAAACCAAAGGCCAAATGTTTTCTCTGATATGCAGAAGCTAATTTGTAATCTGTGGGGAGGGGTGCTAGGGAAGAACAGAATTACTTTACATTAGGTAGAGGGGAGTAAAGGGAGGGGAAGGAATATGGGGGTAGGAATGATAGTAGAGTGAAGCAGACATTATTACCTCATGTACATGTATAACTGCATGACTGATGTGATCCTGCAATATGTATAATCAGAAAAATTAGAGATTACACTCTATTTATGTATGATCTATCAAAATGTATAAGTGCATTCTACTGTCATGTACAACTAATTAGAACAAATAAAATTTAAAAATTAAAAAATATATAATAACTGCTTAACATAGCATTTACAAGTAATCTAGAGATGACTTAAAATATATAAGAAGATGTGCATAGGTTATGTAGAAATACTATACCTTTTAAACAAGAGACTTGGGCATTCAAGGATTTTGGTGTCAACCAGGGGTCCTGGAAGCAATCCCCCTTAGACAGCAAGGGATGACAGTTGAGTCACCAAGAATGGAAACTGAAATGTAGGTATTTTTTATAAAATGTGATTTTTTTCCCTAAAACCATCTTCCTTAACAGAATCCCCTAGTTAGGAACTATAGCAAAAAATTAAAATTCAAAAAGTTCACCTGCCTTAGACTCTAGAGCATCTTGCCTAGACTCTTCCAGTTTTGTTTTCTTTCTTATTTTCTTAAAACTTTTTAAAAGATCTATTATTTTAGGTTTTCAGTTCACAGCAAAATTGAGAGAAAGGTTCTTTACCTCCCCTTCCCCATTGTCAGCATTCCCCATCAAAATGGCACATTTGTTACAATTCATGAACCTGCATTGACACATCATTATCACTCAAAGTCCATAGTTTACATTAGGGTTCTCTCTTAGTGTTGTGCATGCCTCATGTTTGGAAAAATATAAGGTGACATGTGTCCCTCATTGCAGTATCATATGGAATAGTCTCACTGCTCTATTCATCCCTTCCTCCTCTAACTTTTCAATCACTGATCTTTTTACTGTCTCTCTGGTTTTGCCTTTTCCATAATGTCATAACTGAAATCATATGGCATACAGCCTTTTTATGAAGATTCTTTCACTTAGTAATATGGATTTAGTATTGTTCCATATCTTCTCATGGCTTAATAGCTCATTTTCAGGGCTGAATAATATTCCATTGTCTGGATGTACCACAGTTTATTCAGTCACCTACTGAAGGACATCTTTGTTGCTTCCAAGTTTTGGAAACTATGAATAAAGCTGCTCTGAACATCTTTGAAGCTTTGTTTTCTTAGGATGACATTTTTTTCTTCCAAAACTACCATCATTTGCACTTTATCAAGCAATTGCTTTTTGGTCAAAATTAAACTTTTCCCTTTTTTTGTAAGAAGTAAAATTAGGGGGGCTTGTGTTGTGGCTCAGTGATGGAGCACTTGTCTAGCATTTGTGAGGCACTGGGTTCAATTCTGAGCATCACATATAAATAAATGGATAAAATAAAAGTCCATCAACAACTAAAAAAAAATATATATATATATATACACACACACATATGTGTATGTATATATATATAAAATTTGTAAAAGAAGACTTCCAGTGCAGTGAGGGATCTGGGCTGACGTGGGGTAATTCATCTCCTACAATTGCTTTTGGATAGAATTATGCTCTTTTCCTAATAGAAGATGATAATCTTGGAGAATGACCATGGAGAAGGGGATGAGTTCTGGAGAAGGGCTGCCTTCCAGGCTTCAGCTGTTAAAATAACAGCCAAAGAATTGGAAACAAAGCAGTCCCTTAAGGAGAAACGTGGAGGCTTTGTGCTCGTACATGCAGGTGCAGGTTACCATTCTGAATCCAAAGCCAAGGAATATAAACATGTATGCAAACGAGCTTTTCAGAAGGCCACTGAAACACTGCAAGCTGGGGCTCTGGCCACAGATGCAGTGACTGCAGCCCTGGTGGAACTTGAGGATTCTCCTTTCACAAATGCAGGAATGGGATCTAATCTAAATCTCTTAGGGGAAATTGAGTGTGATGCCAGCATAATGGATGGAAAATCCTTAAATTTGGGAGCAGTTGGAGCACTGAGTGGAATCAAGAACCCAGTCTCAGTTGCAAACAGACTCGTGTGAAGGGCAGAGGGCAAGCTGTCAGCTGGCAGAATTCCTCCCTGCTTTTTAGTTGATGAAGGAGCCTACAGATGGGCAGTCGATCAAGGAATACCCTCTTGCCTAACATCATGACCACAAGACGCAGTTTAGCTGCATTTAAAAGAAACAAGAGGAAACTTGAACTGGTAGAAAGGGTGGAAACAGATTTCATTCAACTCAAGAAAAGAAGACAATCAAGTGAAAAGGTCAGGAGGTTTTTGAAATATTAATTTATGTATAATAATGATATTGCTAATCTGCATTTAGATGTGTAAGCTTTAGAACAATACTGCCCTGTAAAACTATATGATGTGCCACATAGGTACTTTTAAACTTTATAGTAGCTACATTATGAAACTAAAAAGATACAAGTGAAATTAATTTTAATAATATATTTTACTTAAATCAGTGAATCTAAAATATTAATTTGAATTATAACCAATGGAAAAATTAATTATGAGCTGTTTTACACTTTATTAGGTATTAAGTTTTTGAAACTAGTCTGTCTGTATTTTACACATTAAAATTTTGACCTGAGTTTCATTGGAAATACTTGATCTATGTTTATATTTCTTAAATATCTTTTTTTTTTTTTTTTGGTACTGGGGATTGAACCCAGGGGCACTCCACCACTGAGCCACATCCCCAGCCCTATTTTGTATTTTATTTAGAGACAGGGTCTCACTGAGTTGCTTAGGGCCTCACTGAGTTGCTTAGGGCCTCGCTAAGTTGCTGAGACTGGCTTTGAACTCGCAATCCTCCTGACTCAGCCTCCCAAGTGCTGGGATTACAGGCGTGCACCACCACGCCCGGCTCTTAAATATCAACTGTTGAAAAAGTAGATTTACATATCTAGTTATTCTGGACATACTTAAAATTTTCTGATAGTTGAACTGAATGTTTTAAAAATTAAATTAATTAATATTTAATTCAATTAAAAATTCAGTATCTTATTTGTCTTTGATCTTCACTGGTTAATAGTAACATGTGGCTCATGGCTACTGATTTAGTCCTTACAGTTTTAGATAGAGATTCTTAAAATGGTTGTTCAGAGAGTTGGCTGTTAAGTATAAAGAAATGTATGTATATTGGATTCATGTAGATTATTTTATATACTCCAATATCATGTCTGTTCTTTTTTTCTGATACACTCTTTGTTTGCATTTCATGTGACAGCGTGATTTCATGAGTTCAAGTATGGCATTCTTTACATGCTTTTAAGAGTAGAAAGAAGTTGAAAACCATAGCATTTTTGCTCATTCTATGGCTTGAAGGTTCATTAACACGTAGATCTTGATGGGTATCTGAGGTCATGGGGTCATTTGCTCTACCTTAGAATCTCATTAGTAGAGATTCTGTATCATTCCGTATTAACGAGTTCTTCTATAATGGTTCATACACTGATTTATGCTATCATAGTTTTATATTGTTTAACTGTATGTAAATGAATAATAAGTCACCTCTCATAGTAATAATTATTTTCTCACTATGTTGCTACATGGGACAGTC
Organism: Glaucomys volans; assembly: GCA_020662805.1. Taxonomy (NCBI): domain Eukaryota; kingdom Metazoa; phylum Chordata; class Mammalia; order Rodentia; family Sciuridae; genus Glaucomys; species Glaucomys volans. The sequence goes on along the minus strand of JAJEJO010049325.1, from coordinate 593,600 downwards.
AGTTTGGTCCATATCTCTCTATTTTTCTGCTATAGAAAAGTAGGAATTTAGGAGGCAAATGAACAAATTAATAAACAGATCCTGATGAAAGTGAATAGTAGTGTGGTTCTATTTCTTGGGTTTCTCCATGTCATATGATATCCAAGTGAACAAATTTAGGACTTTTTTTGCCCTTAAAAAATTGTGATAAAATTTGCATACAGTGAACAATTTCATCACTTTTCATAACTGTATACATCCATGTAACCGAAAGACCTGTCAAGATAGGGAAATTTCCAATTCTTTTGTGTTTCCTTCTAGTCAATTTCTAACCTCTGTAGGCAGCTGCTGTTCTAATTTTTATCACTAATAGATGTAATGGTTTGAACTTTATGTAAATGGAATCATAGAGATGTACTCTTTTCTGTTTGGCTTCTTTCACAAAATGTTTTTGAGACATTGTAGCACTGATCCATTCTTTTTTATTATGAAGTAATATTCTCTACAGTGAATATACTGTAATTTGATAATTTTGTTGAGGGTTTGGTTTGTTCCTAGTTTTTCACTATTATTAATAAAGCTGCTATGAAAGTTAAAAAAAGTTTGAAAAAGAATTAGGACCAGGTTTTGACTTAATATCTGGAATAATGTTCTAGTAGCTGTGGGATTTCAGAGATAAGCATGCTGGAAATGAAGAATTCCACATTATTGGTAAACAAGTCTTCATTCTACACTGAACAAGTTCTTCATGGAGATATTATATAGTAATAGGATTAGAAAATCTTTTTTAAAGTCCTTTCCAACCCCAAAAGTGTTGCCTTTAAGGTTGAAGGCCTTTTATTAGGTATTTTGTCTTATGTCCTCCCACGTGGGAATTCTTAGTCCAGGCCCTGGGGTTACAAGATGGACAAGGTCCCAAACCTGCACCTTGAAAATATGTCAAGGATGTTCAGCATTTGCATTCATTCATTCAACAAATATTTAGTGTTCATTCATTCAACAAATATTTAGAGTTTATTATGTTCTAGGCATTTTTCTGGGTGATAGGATGCAGCAATTAAAACAATGGAAGTCCTTGTTCTCATGGATTTTACGTGGAGATCTCAGCATATCTAAGTTCAATTCAGCATCTTCATTGCAGAGTCACTTAACTGCTTCCTCTGGCATTTGGATTTACCCTAGCTGATTGATGTGACATTTCTGTCACCCAGATCAATTCTGGTGTTAGCTTTACTCACTTCATTTGCCTCCATATGTAATTATCTTCAGCAGTCATATCTCTCTTCCTCCTTCTTCTTTTCCTCTTCTTCCTTCTCTTCTTTTTTTTTTTCTCCTCCTCCTTTTTTTGGTACTGGGAATTGAACACCTAAAGGCACTGAGCTACACTCCCAGTCCTTTTTAAAAATTTTTTGACAGGGTCTTGCTAAGTTGTTGAGGCTTGTCTCAATGTCCACTTCTTTTCATTTTTTCTTTTGGGATATTTCCCCTAACCCTACCCAATGCATCATCTCTTATCTAATGCAAGATAACTTCCCATTTGAGTCACTGCTGGTTGGTTGAAGCCTTTTCTCTTACCCTGTGTCATTGGACCATTCTTGGCCAATGAATTGAAAAAGTTGGTTAAATTAGGGAATTCTAAAGAAAAAATAAACATATCTACTTCATTATATTTTCACCTAAAACATTTAGGTGTGCATTTGTTCACTCTCTAGTTACAGGCTAAAGCATTTTCTTAGATTATGTCTATTGGTTGGAGTTCCTTAACATCTTTCCACATTGGTAATACATCTTCTGTAACTTCCAGTTTTAGGGATTTTGTTGTTGTTGCTGCTGTTTATTTGTTTTGGTACCAGAAATTGAACCCAGGGGTGCTTGACCACTAAGCCACATCCCAGTCCCTTTTGAAAAAATTTTTGAGACAGGTTCTCATTAAGTTGCGTACAGTTGCTAAATTGCTGAGGCTCACTTCAAATCTGTGATCCTCCTGCCTCAGCCTTCTGTGCTGCTGGGATTACAGGTGTGTGCCACCGCTCCCAGCTTTAGTTTCTTTTAAAACATGAGCAAGAATAAAGGTACTTAAGAAGATTGCATGCAGAATCTTTTCATATGTTTGTACATATTCCCTTGGTCTTTTGCAGTTGCTGTCCCCACTCTTAGGGACTCACCTTCATTGAGGCTTTTCAAAACATTCAGTGTCGCTTTTGAGGAAACCATCTCCCTCCCACCCCCAGCCCACCACTCCTATTTCATTGGTTTTGTAATAATTAAGTTAGGTAAATACAATACAAATAGCACAAACAGGTTTGGGGACATATACACCTGACTCAGTACACAGACAACCCTGTTCTGGGAGCAGAAGTGCAGTTGTCTTGGAGAGGAACCTACATGGCGAAAGTATTCACCTTGCCATGACTATCAGACAGTAGTGCCTTACAACATGGGCTGCATTGGCTATTTTGGTGAATTGGTTATCTGTAAAATGTTAAGTAGATGGTACATAAGATAGAGCATCTTCCTGCCATGACTCTCCACCACACAACCTTCAGGCATTCCTCACTAGGTAAGGCAACCTCTTGCCTTGATTCGTGTGAGCCCTTTGCAGCCTTATCTCCTTCCCCTATTGGTGCCTTGACTGACATTCTCACCATCAAGCCTTTGTTCAACCTGGCGAACAAACACATGGCCCCGTGGCCCCAACCTTACTTGTGCAGGATCTGCACGTCTCTGCCAAGGGCCTCCCTCCCTGCTGCCCCTGTCCCCTCCTGCCACTGCAGACGTTGACAGAAATTCTGTGCAGGGACCAGCTTATAAGTAGCACCTCCTTCAAAAGACCTTTCTGGAACAATTCACAACAGGGTATATGCTTTTTTGCTTTAAAAATCTTCTGTAGCATCACATGGTGTATTTGTGTTATGAAGTTGTTTTTTTTTTTTGTTTGTTTTTGTTTTTTTTGTGGTGCTGGGGATTGAACCCAGGGCCTTGTGCTTGTGAGGAAAACGCTCTACCAACTGAGCTACATCCCCAGCCCTCTGTTATGATGTTTTTACCATATCCCAACTTGTCCTGCTTCTCCTTCTTGCCTAATCATCCTTGGTGGCTTTGAATTGAGCCCAGTTCAGTAAGCAAGAAACTCCAGGGTGAGCATGAAACTTTCCCCGCTTCTCTTTTCCCAAAGCCTGTGTCCTGCTGACCTTTATTCCCAGCAGGCAAGACCACCCTTAGCTTCAGTCATGCTAATTGATTCCAAGTGAGGGCAGGGTTCATTTTAGTTCAGAAATAATACAGAGTCTTGAAAATTCTTGCACTTACCTCGCTTGATTTTCTTTAAAATCAGCTTTATTGAAGAATACATACTACAAAATTCACCCATTTAAAATGTGCAATCTGATGATTTTTTTAATAAATTGGCCGAGTTAGAACCATCACTGTAAATGAGTTTTAAAATGTTTGTTACCTAAAAATCTCCCCGCTTCCTTTCCAGTCACATACTGTTTCTACCACCAGATCCAGGCAACCACTGATCTGCTGTTTATCCTTCTAGAGCTTCCCTGGACTTTTCCTGCCACGTTTTCATAATTGGAGTGTTTTCTAGACCAATGTGCATGCTACTTACCTAAGGAATTTTGTGTCTGATTCAATTACTTGGCTTTGTTACCTTCTCTTTTACTCTTTCTCATGTTCAAGTTTCTCTTGGTTTTCTTTGTTGTGTGAACCAAGTCCTTGTTCAGCAAGTTGGCCTTTGGCTCACTGAGAAATTTGAGCTTTTTTTCCTCCCTTAGAATATGGAAAACTTGAATAGTATCATGTGCAAAACAGATACTGAATATTATTTACTGTATAAAGGAATCTAATTCCTTCTAAGGCATGGAAAATCTTTTCTGTTATATTCAGCAGAATGAACATAAAGCTACTTAATTATTATTTTTGGTAAATTAGTAATTTTCAGTTTTTGGTAAGGAAAATGCCATTTTTATTAAAATGATTTATGCTTGAGAGCTTAAAGAGTACAGAGCAAAGTGATGTCTTAAAAGGAAAAGTAGAATATGATCCAGTATTTCCATGTCTGGATACATATCCAAAATAGTTGAATGCAGGGACCGTGAAAGATATGTTTGCACCCATGTTTGTAAGAGCACGGTTTGCAATAATCAAAAGGGGAAGCAATTCAAGTGTCTATGCATAGATGGACAGATGCTATGCAGGCTTAAAAATAAGAAGAGTATGAAACCTGCTACAACATCGATAACCTTGAAGGCAATGTGCTGAGTAAAATAAGCCAGTCACAAAGGGACGAGCAATGTGTGATCTCACTCTTATGAGATATCTAAAGTTGTAAAACCCTCAGACATAGAAAGTAGAACAGTGCTTGTGAGGAGCTAGAGGAAGAAGGAATAGGGAGTCATCATTTAATGGGTGCAGTTTTCTCTTTGCAAGATGAAAATTCTGGAAACGGATACTAACAGTGTGAATATACTTAATGGCACTGAACAAAACACTTAAAAATGATTAGGATGATAAAATTTATGTATGTTTTACCATGATTTTTTTTTTTAAATTAAAGGGAATAATAGGGAAAAAAAAAAGAAAGTACAAAGAAGAAAGTTAAATGAAACTTATCTAAAACATCCCCTCTTAGAAGCAACTGGTATTAAACTATGGTAATTATCTTTACAAACACCTTTCTCAGGAGTGTTATCACTATTACAACCAATATTGATGTAGTTTCCGGGTCAGGGGAGGCAGTCTTGGGTCTAGTGGGAATCCAGGCCAGACATGGGTGTCCTTAAGAGGAGGCCAGTAGCAAGGACAAAATGTGACCACAGAGGCACAGAAACTGTCTGTACCAGGAACACTGTGTGGATGGCAGGCTTGGGCCTGTGGAGGGGTCCAAGGGCCTACCACCAGGTAATGAGGATTAGAGGCAATGGGGGACCTCCTTATGCAGTAGAGTAGAGGGTGGATGACTGAGCTGCCGCCACTGAGCCTCTCAGGGAGTCTGGAAGAAGAGTGAAGGTGAAGAATACATGCTCTAGGTTCACTGAGAAAAGACAACATACTCCTGGGACTCGAAGAAATAGTTGGGGGAACTTAGCAGTGAGAATGAAGGTCAAGTTATAATAGTAAATTATTAGAGCCAGAAAAATACACTGTATATTGTTAACCCCATTTGTAACCCCAGACTTATATAGTCTAGGGAAATATGAGATGCACAAATACATATATAGGAATTCAACCTGCTTTTTCTTCACATATAGTGTGTACTTCAAAACATCGAAGACCAATAACAATTTTTTTTATTATTTGTACCAGGTTCTGAGACAAGGTAGTGGGTTGATAATGATCTTCTCAAGGAGTGGCCTGAACAGGGTCACTTAATGAGTCTGTGACTGAGATAAGGTGGGGGATTTTCTGGATATTTTTTTTAATTAAATTTTTGGTGCTCTGGATTGAACCCAGAGCCTTGTACATGGTTTTATAGTGGTGATTTATAGTTGGGAGGAGTGGTACACTCTTGTAATCCTATAGACTTGAAAGATTGAGGCAAGAGGATTGCAAGTTTGAGGCCAGCCTGGACACCACAGAGAGACCCTGTTTCAAAATAAAAAATGAAAAGGACTGGGGATGTAGCTCAGTGGTAGAGTACCCCTGGGTTTAATCCCCTGTACTGCCCAAAACAAATGAACAAAAAACACATTATCTTTGTAGTGCCGATTATATCAATCTTCTTTCCTTTAGACTGTAGTGCTGTCATTCATATTCAAGTTGAGAATAAAAACTGAGAATAAAAAACATGTTCTTTCTTATTAAGAAGAATTTTCAAGAGTTTCTCCTTAAGGATATTCTACAGTTTATAGTTACTTATTGTAAGATACTATTTGTTTTCTCTGACTTCTAAAATATTGGTTTCTCTTTGAAGATTCTGTGCCCAGCTTCTACTGGAGACAAAATGGTATGGCGTAGAAAGAACAAGTGCTTTGGAGGCAGCCAGCCTGAATTAAATTCCAGTTCCCTACTTTTAATCTGCATGACCTTGGGCAAGATAGCTTAATCTCTCTGGACCTCAGTTCTTTACTTATAAAAAGAGAAAAGGAATAGCTACCAGGTCAGATCATTCCTGATTCAGCTGGACTTCAACACTGGACAAGTGTATTACTGTTGTAAAACAAAACAAGAGGTGGTAAAGCACTTGCTTAGCAGGCACAAGTCCCTGGTTCCATTTACAGCAGTGCAATAAAGAAAATAAAAGTAGGTGATCAGAAGGTTGTTTAATTTGGGGACTCAGTAATGCCCCTGGGTTCTTTCCATTTTTCTGGTTGGTCATCCTGAGTATGTTGGCTTGGCATTCTGGCTAGTTCTCTGCTGTAGTTTTGGCCATCTTAAGCAGAAAAGACAAAGGACAATGCAAGAACACATCTCTTTCGATGTGTCTCCTTAAGAACAAGAGACCTGGGCTGGGGATATAGCTCAGTTGGTAGAGTGCCTGCCTTGCAAGCACAAGGCCCTGGGTTCAATCCCCAGCACTGCAAAAAACAAAAAACAAAAAAAAAAAAAACAAGAGACCTTTCCCCAACTCACCCACCAGCAAACATCCCCTCATGTGTTGTTGACCAGATTTGGATCACACCGCATGCCAGTCTAGTCAGTAGCAAGGAAAATGGAATCACTGTGATTGGCTCAGACTGTATATTAAGAATCACTCCTGGACTAAGAAAGTATAGTCTTCTGTCAAGGTCAGATCCCTGGAATCCTTTGATAAGGAAGAGATAGGGATGTCTCATAGATAGGTCATCCACAGAGACTGTTAAATCTGTTTTGTAGTGTTCCTTAAAGCTCCAGGTTATTATTTTATTGTGATTTGTTTAAATTAATGGACTTTCAGATTTATAGGAAAATGAGTGGGAAGTATAAAGTTCCCAAATGCCCTCTCACCATTACCCTCAGTTTCCCCCAATTATTGGGCGGTGGAAATAAATAGCAAATGTGGTAGAATGTTTACAATTGGTAAATGTAGGTGACAGGCATTTAACAGTGATCTTTGTATTATTATTGTGACACCTTTCTATTAATTTGAAAGTGTTCAAAATGAAAAACTGAACAATAAGGACTTTTTCTTTTGAAATTTCATATTTTTTATAAAATAGTCTTCTAGGACTTTTACATTTTCATATTTTCCCATTAAAATAGTATTGAATTGGAATTTATTTTGTCATAAGGAGTGAGATAGGGGTGTTGCTTAATTTTAGCTTTAAGTGCCACTTCACATTAATTTTTTTAAATGTTTTTCAGAATTTCCATTTTATTGTAATCATATACTAATATACTTTTGTGGCATTTTGAAATTCTAATAAGGTAGATTTCATCTTTATTCTTTCTTTTCCAAATTTTACAATGTCAGGTGAACCTAGTAATAAACACCTCAAGTTCATGATTGATTTGAATTATGTTAAAATTAAAGATTAAATGTGGGTAGATTTGATATCTTTGTGTTTGCTCATTGTGATAACAAAATTTCTCTGGGTAACAAAGGTTCCTTTAGCAATTCAAATATTCATGTCAGTTTTTTATTTGAGAAATTAATGTTTCTGCCATACTGTAAAGTAAATAAATATTAACTGAATTACTTTATGTTAGGTCTTAGGGAATCAAAGAGGAATAAGACAGCATTACTGCCGCTCAGAGAGTTCACGGTCTCATAAGAAAGAATGGTTAAAATAGTGTAGTTACACGAGAAATGCAAGCATTTGCAGGGTGGAGAAGTGTCGGGGAGGAGAGGGTATTTAATTCTGCCTTGGATGGGCAGGCTGACCAGAGGAGACGATGCCGTAGTTTGCTTGGGCAGCCATAACCAAATACCACAGTCTGGGTGACTTAACAAAAACTTACTTCTCACAGTTCTGGGGGCTGAAGCCTGAGATCACAATGCAGACAGGACGGTTGGGTTCTGGTGAGGACTCTCTCCTTGGCTTTCACAAGGTTACCTTCTCACTGTATCCTCACATTAACAGAGGGAGGGAGGGAGAGAGAGGGACACACACATATGTCATCACACTATACAGGGGACAGAACCCAGGGTGCTTTACCACTGAGCTACATCCCACAGCCCTTCTTATTTTGAGACAAGATCTTGCTAAGTTTCTGAGGCTGGCTGTAACTTGGGATCCTCCTGCCTCAGTTTACCAAGTAGCTGGGATTACAGGCCTATGACACCATGCCTAAGGCTAGAGAGATCTTCTTTTACAGCCACCAATCCTATCAGATTGCCCCACTCTTATGACCTCCTTTAAATTTAATTATCTCCTAAAGAACCTATCTCCAAGTTCTATCACATTGGAGGTTAGGGCTTCAATAGATGAATGTGGGGGTGAGGGGGCACAATCTAATTCATAGAAGGTGAATAGGCATTTTGCCAGGCAGCCAAGTTATGGGATGGTAATCAGAACAGGTATAGCAGATATAAATGCACAAAGGCCTAAGATAGTAGGATGTATTATGGGAACTACAACTGACTTAATGTTGCTGGAATAGAAAGTGGAAGGGCATACAGCACTTTGGAAGCTGAGGCTAGAACAGTAGGTGTGAAGATGGGGCCCAATATTATGAAGGACCTTGTTTACAATGCTTAAGAACCAGGGACCCTGTCTTAAAGGTAGAGGGGAGCCACAGGGAGCTTTTAAACAGAGACTTAGTATGGTAAGAATTGCATTTTTTAAAAGTTGAGGAGAAGAGCATAAGCAAAACTAGAAGCAGCAACTGAGCTGGGAAGCTAATGCTTCACCCTTGTAAGAGATGAAGACCCACATTAAAGAGAATGCAGCAAGAGACGAGAGAGGCAAATCTGAACCATGTTAATGACATAGAATACACAGGATTATGTAGATATTTTAGATGTAAGAGTTGAAAGAGCAATAGGAGTACAGGTTGGGCTGATGTCTTACTTGTCCAGCTTTTACAAAGAGACATGTTAATGACTCAACATGTTATAAATTAATAAAATGACTCATCAGTTTCCAAACTCTATGGTAAGTATGTAACTATTCTATAAACTGAAGTTATATTGTTGTTAACAATGTTAACAAACTCAGGTTTTACCTACCATTCTGGAAACAATTAGGGAAGTCAACCATCTTTTCTGTGCTGATTCTTCACGTTTTTAAAAGGAAGGGAGAGAGCTGACATGATCTCATACACATTTCTGCTCTACTGTTGTCCTGTGTCATTTATTTTCCTTAGACCATTTGCTTCTTTGAGCTTAGAGCTTAGAGCTTAGGTTTGGCAGATTACAGAAAGAAAACTGTGACGCCTGTCTCCAGTTACTTTTATTTGAGAAACCAACTTATGGTACTGCCATTAAAAAGAAATAATGTTTAACTTAGGACTGATTTATATATGGTGCATTCTGTACATTTATTCATCCATTTGTTCATTTATTCACGGTTCCTACTCTCATGAAGCTTGTATTCCAGTGGAGGGTAAAAAATTAGTATACACATAGTATATAGCAGCCCCCATCCTCAATTTTACTTTTTCAATTTCAGTTACTTATGATCAACTACAGTCTGAAAATACAGAATATTCCAGAAATATATAATTTATAAGTTTTAAATTGCATGATATCATAAGTACCATGATGAAATCTCATGCTGTCCCACTCTGAGGTATGAATCATCTCTTTTTTCTAGTGTATTCACACTGTATACATTACCCCTTGCCATTATCCATTTAGCAGCTATCTTGGTTATCAGATCTACTGTCACCATATCACAGTGTTTCTATTTCAGTAATCCTTATTTTACTTTTTAATTATCCCAAAGCACAAGACTAGTTATGCTGACAATATGAATGTGAGAAAGAGATGCCATAATATTCTTCCTTTAAATAAAACGAAAATCATATGCTACAGTTGCTAAGAACTACAGTAAATTATTGTTGTCAGTCTCTTACAGTGCTTGAATTTGTAAGTTAAACTTTGTCATAGGCGTGTCTGCATAGGAGAATATACAGTATGTGTACAGTTCAGTAGTATCTGTAGTTTCAGACATGCACTGGGAGTTTTGGAACATATCCCCCATTGATAAGGAAATCCTACTGTATAAAATGGTGATAAGGGTCATAGAGTTCAAAAAAGAAGGGGAGAGGGGTGTTGAGGGTCTGTTTTACTATTTAATGATAAGAGAAGCTCCTAATAATAGGATGACCTTTGAATAGAGACCTAGGAAGTGAGAGTGAAGGATGTGGTCTATTTAACATAGGTATCCGGATGAGTGTCCCAGGGAGTGGGACTAGCAAGTGCAAAGGTCCTCGGGAGGGAGCATGCTCAGCTAATTTGAGGAATAGTAAGGAGACTGGTGTGGCAAAACCAATATGAGATGGGGAAGGTGAGTTCACTGAGGGGAAGAGGGGAAAATTATTCTGGGACTTGGAGGCCATTAATTTTTACTTTTCCTTCACATGAGACAGAAGCACATCAGAACATCGTAAATGGAGGCATGATATGGTTGAGCTAGGTTTTAGAAGCATCACTCTCTGTTCTATTATGTGGAGAAAAGAAAATAGAGAAACCAAGAAGGCAGGGTGGTTAGAAGGCAGTGGCGGGAATCCTGGCAGGGGATGATGGTGGCTTGGACAGTAAGTGGCTTGGCAGTAAGTGGAAGAGGTGAGAAGTACTGAGACATGGTGGCATTTATGATACACACAGTCTATACTAACAGGATTTGCTGATGAACTGGATGTGGCATGTGAGAGGCAATGAGGTCTGCAGACTGAGTCACTGGAAGAATGGAATTTCCATTTATGGAAATGGAGAAGATATGAGAGGCAAACCCGTGGGAGAAAGGCAAACGTGTGGGGGAAAAGCAAACGTATGGGAGAAAACCAAGAGTTCAGTTTTGTTCTGGTTGAATTGGAGATGCTTATTTAGATGTCTAAGGGAATCATCAAGAACAGTCATTGAGAAAGCAGTTGGATAAATAAGTCTGAACTTCAGAAGAGGGGACCAGCCTGGAGATATGTAGATGGTATTTAAAAACCACAAGTTGGGCCAGGCATGGTGGCATGTGCCTGTAATCCCATCAACTTGGGAGGCTGAGGCAGGAGGATCATAAGTTCAAGGCCAATCTCAGCAACTTAGTGAGGCACTCAGAAATTTAGCAAGGTCCTGTCTCAAAATATAAAGTCAGGGTGGGGGTTGAGTGATTAAGCACCCCTAGGTTCAATCCCCAGTACCAAAAAACAAAACAAACAAACAAAAAAACGCCACATATTGGAAAATAAAAGACCCAAAGAGTAGAGAAGCAGGTGGTTGAGCTGTAAGGCACTCCAGAGTCTAGAGGTCAAGTCCAACAAAGGGGATTAAGAAGAGGCCACCAGAGAGGTAAACCAAAAACTGGGAGAGTGTAGCATCCTGAAAGTCAAGTGAATAGTTTTGAGATGCTGGGAGTCATCATCAATGTCCTAAACGACTATCAAGTCAGGAAAAATGACTGAAAATGGACTGTAACATTCGATGATGCAGAAGACAGGACTAGCATTCCACTAATGATTTTATTATTTCTAACTATTGTCACTGCTGACTTAGTTAGTTCTCAGTATTTTCACTGTCAGATGAAAGCTGCTCAGGGTAATTTGTATTTGTAAATTAATCATTCCCAATAGTGGCGGTATAGTTTCTGTTTATCATCCGCATGCACTTTCATTACTAGTGATAGTATTCATCCTGGCTAGTGGGCATGTCTTTGTGAGCTTTTTTCTTCTTCATCTCCTCAAAAGAATTATTTATTCATCGATTCATTCATTCACCCATCCAAAAAGTATTTATTAAGCGTCTTCACTATGCCAACTCTAGGTTTTTCTGGTTCTGATAGATCTAATTTCACACGCGCAGTACCTTGGCCTTTTCAGCGGCTCCTGGCTTAGCCTCTCCGCAGTGGGGTTTTTCCAGCCTACCTTGTCCAGCTGCAGTTCTCAGTGTGGGCGGATGGAGGCCAGAAGTCGGTCAACCGGTGCGTCAGTCCCACCGCCGGGAGGGACCCTTTGGACACTCTGGAGCGATATGCAGATGAGTGGGCGGGTTATATGCAGATGAGGGGGGCGGGCCGCGCCAGGGGAGCCTCGTAGAGTTGAGGAGCGCGAGCCCTTTCAGTCCGGCGGGATGCAGATGAGGGGGCGGGCGGTATGCAGATGAGGGGGCGGGCCCGCCCGCGGGCGCGCGGAGCGGCTCTGCCGGCGGCCGCCGGGAGCTGGAAGGCGCCCGGCCCTTTCTTTGACTGGAGCGGACCGGCGGACGCAGCTGCCTCCCCAGCCGGAGCCGGCGCGCTCTGCGGCACGGCGGACACCCTGCCCGAGGCCGGCCAGCCGGCAGCTACCCGAGTCGGCCGAGCATGGGCAACCACTCTGCGAGGCCAGAGGACCCCGAGCCAGGTCTGTGCGGTTGGCGGGGGTCGCGCCGCGACCCCTCCCCTCGGGGACGCCCCTCCCCCACCCGCTCCCCGGCGGCGGCGGTTGCGCTACCCGCTGCGCGAAGCGGGGCGAGTGGAAAGGTGCGGTTCCCGCGAGGTGATTCTTGCCTTTGGAATGCGCTGATGGGGTTGTGAAATTACCTGTGCTCGTTCCGCGACCAGGAAATGCCACTCGCCACAAACACGGACCAAAAGCCCGGGTCCGCCCGATCCGAGTGGGGCGGGAGGGGGCCCCAGGCCAGGCCCGTGCGGGGGTCGAGGAAGGGTCCGGTGCAGTGGTCACCCTGTAACCCTCTGGCCCTCCTTGCTTCCTGTGCGGTGTGGGCAGTTCTCGCGCACTTTCTGGGCATTTGCGACGAAAAGTGTGACTTGGCAGTGGTTTTCTGCTCATTGTCCGCTTTGCGGTGCATCATTTGCATATCACACACTTTCTGGAGTCCCGCGGAAGGTGGTGACCCCGTCAGCTGATTTGTTACTCATACTCAGACCAAGGGCTTGATTGTGTCTTTCTTACCTTGACTAAATCTGTCCTTATTCTGGGATGCAGAACTTCTCCAGCTTGTCAAATTTTCATTTCCTCAGCAATGAAGTGAGCTTGTGCAGAGATAGCTGGCTCTAGATGTCATCGTCAGGCCCGTCCTCCTGGACTCCTGCAAGATTTAGATGCTGATAACCACGGGTTGCGTTTCCAAATGAAACTGGACATTTCTGTACTGTCAGTGGATTTAAATTTAGTCTCAAAAATGGCATCTTAGGTCATTGGAAAGAGATAGTTGATGTCATGTTGGAGTCCTTTGGTGGTAGGTGACCAGTCATAACTATTAAATTTTTTTCAAAGGAGTAATTTTTAATTTTTAATTTGAACGAGGAAATTGAGGCTCTGAGGTGAAGTGACTTGTCCAAATGATTAATCCCTTGAATTGGGAGCTGTGCAGTGATTACAGCCTTGGTAGTCTCAGCCTCAGTCTATTGCTTTTCATTTACTTCTCAGTCCTTGAACTCCTTGTTTTGACCATATTCCTGGGGCTGGGCAAAGGTGGGTGCCTCCCTGGTACTTGTGGCATGTTGGACTTGTACAATAGCCAGGACTGAAAACTTTAATAACTACACAGAAACACTGTCAAGAAAAACGTTAGGGGTGGGGTTACTACATAGAAGTCTTTAGTGTCACAATACTTGTCCAGACTTCTCTGCAGAATAACCAATATACATAAAATAAGACTAATGTATTGGTTTTTCTGTGCAAAGAAGCTTGGGTAAGCCTGTTAATAAATTATTAGGTAAAGGATATGTAGCATTTTCAAAACACCTCTCATTAGTGCCCAAGAATTGTGAAAAACCCTGTTATTATTTCCTTTGAGTTAAAATTGTAAAAAGACTTATTCTTGTCAATGCTTTTGAGTTCTTTGGATCTTTGTGTTCCAATTTCTGTGTGACCTTACTGTTTTTTTTTTTTTGCTTTCCTTTTTTATTTTTAAATTGTTTTATTTTTACAGACTGCATTTTGATTTATTGTACACAAATGGGGTACAACTTTTCATTTCTATGGTTGTGCATGATGTAGATTCATACCATTCATGTAATCATACATGTACATAGGGTAATGATGATTATCTCCTTCCACCATTTTTCATACCCACTTCCCCCTCTAAGTGACCTTACATTTTAAAGCACTCTGATGAATAGGAAATCCAAGATATTTTTATGCTAATGACATTTTTTGTTTGTAGTTTTTGGAGTGTATATAATTTCAGATTAGGAACTCAGTCTGATTTGTTGCAAGTTAAAGATACTTGATTAGGAAATCTTGGTAAAGACTTTCAGTGCTGGACATTTGACTGAAAGGATGAGCATAATTTTAACTAGTCTTATTGCTATGATGAAATGTGTCGAAGAGATTCTGGAAGGTAGAATTTGTTAAAGATGAATGTATTTTCAGTCTGCTTTACCGTGGGAGCTGGGACAGGATGGGGTACCTCAACTGGCAGTTGTTGGTGCATTGGATTAAAATCTGTCCTTTGAGAGCAGTCAGTCAGGATTTTAGGATTGCAGGGATCTGCAGGACCTCAGATGTTTGGATAGGGAGGGTCTTTTTAAAGGTAAAGGGTAAATGAAGGTGGCCCTAATGGCACACACCGCTAGTCCCAGCTACTTGGGACTACCTGTCCCTCCAGGCTGAGGCAGGAGTTGGACAACAACCTGGGCAACATAGTGAGACCCTCATCTCTAAATAAATAAATAAATAAATAAATAAATAAATAAATAAATAAATAAAGGATAAATGAGGTAAAATTCTCCTCTCAGGCTCCTTCTGCAGGCTTCAGAGGGCTGGAGTGTGCCATCTCTTTCAGGTCTTCTCTTCCTTGCCCACTTTGGGGTATGTCCAGGCTGGAGGCAGGTTTTTAATTGCTACTTCTTTTCTAGCCCTTGAATTTGCTGTGGTGGCAAACAAAGTTTTCATCTTTGGTGGTATCTGCAATCTTCTAAGTTGGGTCATTGTGATGTATCATGATATTGCAGGGTGGGTAAGAAAAATGGATCAAGTAAAAGACTTGAAAGTGCATGTGTAAGGGCAGCTAGAAACAGAACTGCATGCCGAAGACCACATCTCTTATTTCCTAGAAGGTCCCAGTTAACAACTGTTGTTTCCAACCAGGTTTTCAGTTCTTGGATGGTCAGGGCTGCTGAACATGGTTGTGCAGTCTGTACATTACTCAAAGGCCTATGGGCAGGCCTGGGGTTGTAGCTCAGTGGTAGAGAGCTTGCCTAGCACATTTGAGGCCCTGGGTTTGATCCTCAGCATAACATAAAGATAAATAAATAAAATAAAGGTATTATGTCCATCTACAACTAAAAATATATGTATATTTAAAAAGAAAGGCCGTCTGAGTAAAGGAGTGAGTGGGCTGGGCTGGGGGTATAAATTCCAGAGGAAGGGGTCTGTCTTGCAGTTTATCCTGTTTGTATTCAAGCAAAGGTGCCCAGTATGCTAAAGGATCCTTTAGAAACTGAGCTTAGAAGCCTTTCCCTAGTCCCTGTACTAGTTGACAGTCTGCATACTTCTTGTTTTAAATTTGCATGTATGCATTTAAAAGATAAATACAAATGTACTTTTTTTTTTGAAGACTAGAGTAGACTTTTCACAGCTTCTTCTTTTCTTTTGATGTTTTTAGTTAGAAATGAACACAATACCCTTATTTTATTTGTTTATTTTTTATGTGGTGCTGAGGTTTGAACTCAGTGCTTCATGTGTGCTAGGCAAGTGCTCTACACTGAGCCACAACCCTAGCCCTACAAATAATACTTTTAAGTAATAGTTTCTATCTGTACTCCCTCAGGTTGCACTCTGTATTATAGGTAATAATAGCTGTGGTTACAGATGAATTCCCTAAACAGCCAGTTTAGACAGTAAAAGTTTATCCCTTCTTTCGAAGTCTGCTGTGAGTTGGGTGCCTTTAGGAAAATTACTGATGGTTGTTAAAAACTCAGGCTGGTGGATGTTCATCTTCGTCTTCATCATATTGCTCCTGGATTGCCATCTATTTGCCTGCAGTCAGGAGAGCAGAGTGCTTGGAGTACCCTGCAGGAGACTTTAGGGGTCAGGCCTGGAAGTGATGCACGCCAGTTCCACCCACATTCCACAGGCCAAACTCAGTCACACAGCCCCACCAGGATGCCAAGTGACTGGAAAGTGTCTGGAGTGTGTCAAGCAGAGGATAGCATGGATGGTGGTAAACACTAGCAATCTCTTTGATGATCATTCTCAACCTCATTTGTGTCAATATTTCATTTTAAAAATTTTAATCTAAAAATAAAAAAAAATTAATCTGAAAAGGTGAAAGACTTATATAAGTGAACACCCAAATACTAAACACTTGGATTCTATAAATAATATTTTGCTGTACTCATTCATCTTTTTGTCCTTCTATCCATCCATAGTCCATCTTATTTTTTTGTGCATTTCAAAGCTGTGGTGGTTATTTCTATAATCCTACATAATATGCTACGTTTTTGTGGATTTGCATTTATTAGCTTCCAAGGCTCTCCACTAACCCTCACTACAAAAGTTGAGGAGTAAGTGCATTTCGCTGCTATCTATTCCTCTCATGCTCCATTTCTGCAAGTCATATGTAAATTTTCTAAATACATTGTTAGTATGACAAGGCTCATAGTGGAATGCAGGTGGTGGAGGATTGGTCAGAGGGCGGAGAAGTTACTGGCTTCTGTTGTCATTAGTTTTCAGTTTCATGGATTTTGTCAGAGGTTTTATAATATTCTCTAAGAGGAGAGTATACTATGCCTCAAGTATATTTTGTTCTATAGAAGAATTTCAGAGTGTTCTGAGAGACATACTCTGGAAAATGCATTTTTTTATTAAAAATGAAGATGTCTACATAAAAAAATCAATAACACATATTTTAAAAAGATAAGTAAGATCAAGTGTATCTGTTGCTGTAATAAATATGAATGGGTTAAACTGTTCATTAATAAAAAGAGCCCTCCTGCAGAATAAGACAAAACCAAAATAATATGCCTTTTCAGGTATTTCTTGATTTTAAAACTTAATTAAAGCGAATAATAAAAAACCAATTTAAGCTTTCAAGTTTAACATTGTGATATTCTATTTATAAATTCAATAAAATTTAATAATCAGTTTTAAAGGGATCTTTGATTAATCCTTAGTTCAATATATAGGCTTCACTAACAAATTTTAAGCATTTAAATTATGTGTATTAATACAGTTAGGTTCCTGTTAAAGTCCAGCAATTTCAGTTTTTTAAGTATTATAAATTTAATAATTATTCTAATAAGCATAGTGATTCTTCAGTCCTCATACGTATTCCAAAACACTTACACATTCTGTTTTTACATGTGATCTATAAATGCAAACTTTCAAATTAAAATCACAAATTACTTAATTACACATTATACTGGAATCATAAGGTTGACCTGTAATTCTTCAATAGGTCCAGTTCTCTTAAACATTACTATTTGTTTGATTTTTAAAAAATATTTCTTTGCTTGTTCTAAGTCCTTCTGTGATTAAAAGATGTTTACATGACTTTTATTTACTTAACTATTTGTGGCATTGGGGATTGAACTGTGTCCTTTATTACTAAGCTGTATCTCCAGTCCTTTTTTATTATTTACTGAGACAGGGTTTTGTTGAGTTGCAGAGGCTGACCTTGAACTTGGAATTCTTCTGCCTCAGTCTCCCAAGTTGCTGGGATTACCTACTAGCAGCACTATGCCTGGCTGCATGAACATTTTATTCCAAATAATATTGGGATTTTTTCCATATAACTTTTGGAATTGCCATCTCAGTTTGCTGAAATTTTTAAACAGATACTCGGGCAGGGCCAAGGATTGATTCCTTAGGCATCAGATGTTATCAACTTGAGCCCTTTTTGTTTTGGTTGAACATATTCTTAAACATATTTGGTTTGAGCATATATAGGGACAGTCTGTGCATGATAGATTTCCTCAGCCTTCTCCTGATCTATATTGCCCTCATCCTTTATTGATAGTTTGGGTATCGATTCCTAAGTTCAGAATCTTTGTAATCTTTCTATAGCATGGATTTCAAAACTTAAACAAGGAGGTGGCTCTAATGCCAGTGTACTTTGGACTCAAGTTATATTTTACTTAATTCTTATCACTCCTGATAGGAGCCTGAACAACCCCCCCCCCACGCCCCACACTCATATGGGCATACCTCTTGATTAGAGTTTTCACTTCTTTTGCATTTAAAATATGTAAATATTTTTCTACCTAACTAATGAAGACCTTTGACTTGATAGAATGCTGTCTGTTTTTCTTATACTTTCTGTATTTTAATGCCCCATTTCTGCAAGTCATAGGTAAAAGATACTATCCAAAGTATCATTTTTGATACTAAAACAAACATGATTTAACTGTGGATGTCTATCTAGGCTTTGTTTAACTTACAAGGTCACTCCACTGAAACAATAGAAACGATAGTTGAAGACACAAACACAGACCCTGAGTACCTCAAATGAGACAGGACGTTTTATGTTAGTAAAATTATAATTCAAGAAGAAAAAGTAGCAGTTACAAAATCTGGTACATGAAATAGCAAAACACTGGCAGTAATGAAAGCAAAATCTATTAGAAATGCATGGGAATACGCACAAGTAGAACGGGAGAATTTAACCATGGGTCATACACAAACCATTTTTTCAGAATGTTCATGGAATGGTTAAAACATTTATCTACTCATTAAGGCCAAAAAGAAAACCTCATTGTAGTCTCATATATAAACTCATTATAGTCTTTTGAGGGAAATTTTACTGGTTACTCTGTGATCATAATCAATAAACTGTAAATAATAAAAACTGAAATTTTAAGAACTTAACTATTTAAATATTTTGACTCAGTAGGAGCTGAATACTGTATTTATAAATCATTGAAAAAAATAATATGAAATACTAATAAAGTCACAAATAATAAGAAAATTTATTCTTCTGAAAACTTTTATTATCAAGAAAGAATGAAAATAAATGAAGTACACAAAAAGCATTGGATAATAAGAAACAGGCCAGGCATGGTACTACTTATTTGGGAGAGGCTAAGGCAGGAGGATGCTTGAGCCTGAGATGGAGGCCAACTTGGGCCATATAACAAGATCATCTAAAAAAAAAAAAAAATGTTTTTAAGAAGGGCAGAAATTAATGCAGTAAGTTATAACTTTGTGTATTTCACTTTTTGTCCTTCCTTAGCCCGTGGATGGCACTTAGTAACTATTTGTTGAATAAATATGAAAGAACATTAAAATAAACACTAGAATTAAAAAATATACAAGTAGATCATTAAAGAATGAAGTAGATAGAGCTACAATAGTCTGTAGTAGCACATTCTTACTAATGTAAAAGTATAAGCTCTAACTAGAATATAAGCCTAATTTGTACCATAGATTTAATAAAATATTACACTATCAGTTAAAAACTGGCTTATTGCAAGACTGCAATAATATTATCATATAAGTAGGATTTGCAAAATAAGTAAATTTAATGAGAAAATAATATTATACTATATGTGTCAATAATATATTTAATAAAATTTAACATCTACCTCATTAAACATTTAATTCCTATTGGAATGGCATGGATCCTTTCTTAAGATAATAACTAAAATGGTCTTAAAGCAGCTTAACAGGAAACTAAAAACATTCCCCTAATGGTCTGGAACAAAACAGTGGTACCCTGGTAGGACTGTACGACGATGTCGTTTTCAGATATACTATCCAAAGTAGTTCAGATCTTTTGAGCTGGGCTGGGTGGTGCAAGCCTGTAATTCCAGAAGCTCTGGAAGCTGAGGTAGGAGGATCACAAGTTCAAAGCCACCCTCAGCAAAAGTGAGGCCCTAAGCAACTCCTGAGATCCTGTTTCTAAATAAAATCTAAAGTAGGACTGGGGAATGTGGCTCAGTGGTTGAGTTCCCCTGATTTCAACCCCTGCACCACCCCGCCAAAAAGAAGATCTTTTGAAAAACTTAGAACTAAGGAGAATTCAGTAAGGTAACCATCTTGGATATTAATATACATATTCAAATATGAAACAGCGTGCATATATATGTTTTTATGTATATGAATGTATATATAACAGTGGTTTTCTTTTATGTTAGTAGTAATCAGGAATAAATAATGAATGATTTATTAATAATGAGTGATTTATTAAAAGGTTACATTTGGGGGCTGGGGATATAGGTCCTAGCAAAGTACATGCTTAGCATTCGTGAGGCCCTGGATTCAATTTCTCTGCATGGGGGTCGGGGGTGGCAGTGGGTATAAAAAGGTCATAGTCACAGAATGAAAAAAATATATAAAACCTGGGGGATAAATAAGAAAGGTGCAAGCCCTCTATGATAAACCATAAATTCTCAGAATCATAGAAACTAGAGAGATGAGATAGATATCATCTGTTATACGGAGGAGTTATCCTTCATGTATTTTCGTTTTTAGAATTCAGAAATAGAGTCTGAAGGTATAGATCAGTGGTTGAGTACATATTTAGCATGCACAAGGCCCTGGGTTTCTCCCCAGCACCAAAAAAACAAAAAAAAATCATAAATATTTGATGAATTTTATAAAATGCCTTTTAGACATCCATCCCAATCTTAGGGTTTTTCTTTTTAGATATAATCGTTTGATTGATTTGAAAAAAATGTTTAATGAATTTTAAATCAGATTTTTCTAAATCCTCTCTTTGGAATTTTTTTAACATGAAAGGTTAATTAACAGCATGTTTTTGTTGGTACCTTGTTGCCTTACATAAAAAATATGAGTGCGTGTGCGTGTGTGTATGTGTGTGTGTGCACGCATGCAAGCTTAGCTCTAAATTTCCTACTAACTTTAAACACTCTATGATTTTATGTTTTTAAACATTTAAACATCCTAACTCAGAAAAGTATTTGGATATGTTGCCTGACTAGATCTAGTCTGTTGAATTATTTCACTTTTTAAAAAATTATATGGGTTCCAGTCAGATCACATCAGCCCATGTAATACCATAGAAGCAACTTGAAAACTTCGAGAGTTTTGAAGGGTTCAGTGTGTCCTTATGAAGATTTTGCTATCACGTGACAAAACACTTCTCCCAGAACAGTCCTCCAACCAACCCCAGCCTCTCCTTTCCTCTCCTTCATCCTGTTTGTCCACCAACTTCCCATTCCCTTTGCTGAAGATCCTCTGTGGCATCTACCTTCCCTTGGATGTTGAATTCTTGTCTTTATCATCTGAACCTTTATCATCTGACCTGAAACTAGCCCCTAGCTGAAAAGTCCAGGAAAAATTTGAATTCTCAGGAGAGAGTAGGTTTATTATTTCTAAGTTAATGTGGATAGTCAAGTATTTAAAACTGGGATTAAAAAATCTTTTAATTTTATGTACTTCAGATGAGCTTGTACATAGAAAAGTTTTTCTTCATTCCATACCACTACAAAGATAACTCATGATTCTGGGCCAAGGGAACTCTCTGGGAGGAGGTCAGCACAGGGAACTTGCCTACCTTGTCTCCTTTCATCCCTGTCAAAGGATCCCTATTTCCCTGGTCTTTTATAACTCATATCTATTCATAGATATTCTTTTACCAGTGTCCTTTCTCAGCTTATTTTCTTTTTTAACCCTTGCACTGTTCAGAAAAATCAGTCTTTTCTCCTTCATCTTTCTCTTATTTCCAACTACTTGTCCCAAATTAAACTATAACAAGTGTTAGTTAGGACTTCTGATAAACCTGGAAAAGTAAAGTCATAAATTTTGACCTGAAACTATACCCAATAAAAACTGGTGCCAACAACCTCCAAAGCTCTTGAAAATAGCCATTGTGTAATCTGCCAAATAATTTATCTCCTTTATCTAATGGGTCCTGCTTTTCTCTGTAATACCAGCAACCAAATTAAGGGGGGGAGTAAAAACAACTCTTGGAAGGTCAGATTATCAGCATCTAACCTCCTGATCTGTAAACAGATAAACAGAGAGCCTATTCATAGTGGTCATAAAACTATTATGAAAATTATCTGTTTACAGTTATATTCTTTTCTCTCCCTTCAATATGAAAACATTACAGTGTGCCAGTTACATGGAATCACATGCTTACTCAGCTGGACCCAAAATGTGGTAAAATGGTCTCTTTTGCAAGTAGACAAAGTTTTGTGAGAAGGTGTATGTCTGTGTGTGTGTGTGTGTGTGTGTGTGTGTTTACTTTATTGTTTTTCTGTGTGTGTGTGTGTGTGTGTATGTATGTATGTGTGTCCCTTACCACTTCCCTGATACCCTGAGTTTCTCTGGCATTCTACTCTTGTGTTTTATGTTTTGGTTGGGATTTTCAGTCAGTAATTATAGGAGAATAAGAAAGAGCAGTAACTGTAATTGGAGCAATTATTAAATTTTAGTTATAAACTATACATTAAAATGACCTTTTCTGTATAACCTTATGCCAACCATTGCAGGTACCGACTAAAGTATTGTAGGCATCCCTTATCCATTTGCTATTTTCTGATCACTCGGATCATCACCATTAATGTTAATTCGTTACCAGCCTGATTCTGAGGGTGCTTTAGGGACCTCTTGTTGCGGGGTCAGTCCACACACTATGGTCATATGCTCGTCGGCATTTTTAACCTTCTGCTCTGCTGCCTTTGATCTGTTCCTGCATGCCTGGAAATCAGAATAAACCTGCAGAACTGTGGACAAACTAGTTACTTCTTATCCTATTAACAAAAGATGCAAAGGTTAAGGTACAGACATTTTTAGCTTTGCTAGAGATCTCCTAGATTGGCATAATCTCAGGTACCTGAATGGTCTTTGTTATTGCAGATTTGGGTGCTGTTCCCCTGCCATAGGCTCCCTTCTGTTCCTAGAAGTACACCCTGCTCCTCACCCTGGGGCTCTTGCTCCTTTCCTCATGTTGTTTTACAGCTGTATCTGTGACCCCTCCATAGGTTGGCCATAAACCCTAATTTATGCAGGAGAGTCCCATTGAACACTTACTAGTTTTATTCTCCAAGGTGTTCCAATTTGGAAGATAATTTGGAAGAAAAATTACACCATCCTACTTCTCATCCTTTCAGTCTCAACTCTCAGGTCATCTCCCAAGTAAATCTTTTCCCTTCGTTCTCAGGGCTGTTTCTTTGTTTGCTATGGATGCTGAGTAGACCCTGGGGCTTGATGGGGCCCACCCAGAGATTGTGAGGAGGGAAATTCAGACTTCTTTCCACTTGAGAACTCATGCCTAGAAGTGAGAAGGAAGAGGGAACTAGTTGCTAGGAGACTGGGGAGGGATGTGAGGAGAATGGTGAGCTGAAGGGAGGAGAAAAGGAGGAGGAACCATGGGAGAGTTTTGTTCTGTAGGCTTGGATTTACAGGAAGGCTTACTAGGTGTTATTGTGGATATCATCCCTAGAAGAATTTTTGTCTCAAGACTGTAGAGTCAAAGTTTAGTGTTTGAAAAATGAGATGGAGTGCAGATTAGCTTGAAGAGGACCAATACAGGGAGAGACTTCTGGTGAGGCTTGGTTATAAATGAATTACATCAAATAAACAAACTCTGTTTTCTCTAGGTGATAGGTTGGGCTATTAAAACCCTGGATTCACAGAAATACTTTAGGCTCATTTCTCCTCCTTTCTTGACATTGATGGTTTTTCAAATTGGTAAAATGAGAACTTGAGCTACATCTACATCCATGAAGACTCTCCCAACATTTTTAAGTATGAATTATGTTGCATGCTCTAGAGAGTTCACAGTATAAAGCATTTTTAATTTCTACAGAGTAGGTTTTTTTCCCCAGTTGCTGACCAAAAAGGGAACTTCCAAATAAGGCTGCATAAGTCTGGGAAACAAAGGGAAACAATAACTAAAATACAAGTGTAGCCTTTGCCCTGGCATGAAAAGAATGCAGACTATTAGCTGACCTAAAGGTTTCTGTTTTATTTCATATTTAGGTGAAATGGTCAGCTTTGACCATTATTCCCAAAGAAGGTTCTTTCCAGATTTCAAAATATTTGTGTAATATTAAGATGGTTGTACTATCTTTGAGAAAGCCATGGTCACTTTTATTTATAAAACTGTCAAGCTTATTGTGTATGTACCAGGGACAGTGCTTAAAAGCTGAATTTAGAGAAATTAATCTAGGCTCACAAGTGATTATGGGAGACATTCAATAAACACCCTTGTCTAATATTATCACAAACATGGCTGGGTGACCTCCCAGCATTTTAGCCCTCTAACCATAAAGGAATGATGAAGTAATTATGGTGATTGAATTCATTGGATAATAGGCACACTGCCATTTTAAACTAATTGTCAGAATTATATCCACACTTAAGAAAATATATGCTATAAAGGTGAATGAACAATACTGAGTGCAAACTTGTATTATGCTGATTGTGTATTTGTAAAACGATAGCCTAGATGACACAAATTAGCAAAGCTCATTTGTCTCATAGAGGGTTTTAGAGTTTTTTGAATAAGAATATTTTATTGAGCCTGAAAATATTTTATTCTCTACGTCACAGTTCTTGCTACTCCCTTTGTTCTTATTTGGCCCTTCACAGATGTTTATTGCTTATCTGGTTCTATAGGCAATTGAATTTTTGACCCCTGATTAAAAAAAAACAACACAAGAAGTGGAAGTACAGTTCAGTGGTAAAGAATGTGCCTGGCATGTGGGAGGCACTGCCAAATAAATAAATAAGTGAAAGACTAACACAGGAATTTAATTTTAATTTTAAAAAAGATGCTTTTAAAATAAATTTTAAAATTAAGTTCATGGACTATAAATATATAATGGTAATAGTTGATTATCATGGTTGCTTCCTGGGGAAATAGACCTTAAGACCCAGATGTGTGTTTATGGAGGATGCCTTCAGAAATAGTACCAATGAAGGGTGAAGGAAGCGGGCTGGGCCAAAATGGGATACAGTTACCACAGTGGCTTCATCTGTCCCAAAGAGAACTCAAGCTAAGATGGACCTTCACAGTGTCCCAAATTGAGACCAGGTGGTCATATCTCTCTACCTTCCCCATCAGCCAAATGGAATGGGGTTGGGGTATTTAAGGGAGAACCTGCCTTTTCCAGAAGTATTTCCCTTCATTTCCTTCACCCAGCTCTTTTCAATATCCTGAAAACAAATAAACACTCAGTGTTTTCTTCTTTAAAATATTCACTCTTGGGGGATTAGCTGTATGGCTGAGCTGGCTTAGAAGGTCAGTGCTAGGGCTTGATTCATTTTCTTCCTTTCTGTGGACCTCGTCAGGGCCTGTTTCCCCAGGCCCTCTTCCTACCTTTGTGCCTGTAATCGGGTGGGAAGGCCAGGTTACAGCTTGCCTTGCAGAGCAGTGAGTTTGGGTCAGAGGCCTCTTGAAGGCCTGAGCCATCCTTGTCTTCATCTAAGCCTTGGCTGGAGAGCCCTAACCAGTTATCAAGAAGGTGCTTCTCTGTCTTTAATATGATTTGTTCACCATAGGCCTAGCACCTTCTGTCTGAAGTCCCGTGGTGGTAAAGGCAGACCTTCAGACAGGATCTAGTCATCCCTAGGCTGCTGGCTGTAGTACTATCAAAACCCCTCACCTCCTCTACTCAGAGTGCACTCCCTCTAAACCAGCACAGTACTTAGAACTCAGACAGTTGATGCTATGTCTTGGTGTGAATCCCTTTTCATTCTTTTTTGCCTGGCCATTGGTGACCCCTTTTAAATCTCTTAACACTATATCTCAGGTTAGTTTTCTCCCATTATTTTTAATTTTTTATGCTTCACATTTATACTTATATTGGATCTTCTCAGTCTTCTTCCATGTCCCTTAAATTTTAAAAAATTTTCGTCATCTCAGTATTCTTTTAGACAGAATGAGCAAATGCCACATCATATTCAGTGTTACTGACAATCAATACTTTGCATATTGTGTTAGTCAACTTTTTGTCACTATAACAAATGCCTGAGATAATCAACTAATAGAGAGAAAATATTTATTTTGACCCACAGTTCTAGAGATTTCAGTCCATGACTAGTTGGCCCCATTGTTTTGGGGCCCATGACGAGTCAGCCCATCATGGTGGAGAAAACATGGCAGAGCAAAGCTCCTCAACTCTTGACTGGGATGCCAAGGAAGGAAGAAGAGGAGGAAACTGGGGTCCCTCAGACCCTGTCAAGGGCATGACTCCAATGACTTAAAGCCTTCCACTAGCCCCACCAGGCTCCACTTTAAAGCTCTGCCACTCCCCAGTAGTGCTAAGGGGACTAAGCCTTTAACATATGGGCCTTTGGAGGATATTCCAGATCTAAACCATAGTACCTGTGAGAGCAGTCTTTCCTGAGATCATATTTTCTTTTTAAGTGAATGTCATCTCCTTTCTAATCTTTCTGAAAATATGGAGGGTAGACTTTCTAAAGGCTTGTTTACCATGCAGTCATGCTGAATTTTGTTACCATGACTGTTTTGCTCCTGGGCGTTAAGTGCCACTGCCTGACTTTTACACAACCCCTCCCACCACAGTCCTAACTATGGAAAAGAACACCAGTGAGTAGATGCTTTGCAGATACTTAGAGCTTCTCTACCCAGTATCCAGTTCAGGTTTTTGCTGTAGGGAGCAGTCTCCAGGTCTCTTTCCAAGTTGAGGCTGGGAAGGTGGGTTGGGTACACAGGAAGAACAGGCCCCAGTGCATCATTCCCAGGTTCTGGACTTCCCCTTCTGCATAATGCCACAGGATTTGAATTCAGGTGTGAATTTGACTACTCAAGAATTAGAACCACCCTGAACGGAGCACATTGAATCAAGAGCCTTTTAAAAATAAAGTCAGCTCATTTTAAACAATATTCAACCCCCTTAGCTTACATTTATAAATCAAAATTTCCTTCAAATCCCTGTGTACGTAATTTTTTATTACAGGTTAACAACATGGGTTCTGGAGTCAGAATTCCTAGATTCTCACCTTGAATTCCCTATTTACTAACTGGAATTACAGTCCAGCTACTTAGTTTCTTACTTTATTTCCCTTTTCTGTAAAATAGGATAATAATATTTACTTACAGGGTTTCCTAGAATGATATAAGTTAGTAGGCTCTCAATAAATGTTAGTAAATGTTAAATAAACTAAATGTTGAAGTCACAATAAATATTAACCCCCTACTTCCCTTTTTCTTCCCCCTCTTCCTTGTTTTCCTAAATCTTTCATTTTCTTTTGATCTGGGCAACATTTCATTTCTCACCAAATGTTTATGCTATGCTTCTTCAAGATTCTGCATCCCTTCCCTTGCCTGCACTAAAGTGCACTTAATATAGCAAGGGAGCGTATTAGTTTCCTATCAGTGCTGTAATAAATTATCAGACTCAGTTGCTTCAAACACTGATTTGTTCTTTGGCAGTTCAGTAGGTTAGAAGTCTAAGGTTAAGATGTTAGCAAGGCCATAGTCCTTCTGGAAAATCCATTTCCTTGCTTTTCCCAGCTTCTAGAGGCTGTACTCATTCCTTGGATTATGGTTCTTTCCTCCATCTTCACTGTATTTCACTCCAACCTCTGCTCTGTTATCACATTTGTTTTTTTTTTTTATTTTTGTCTCTGATTTTCCTGCTTTCCTATAATAAAACCCTTGTAAATGCATCAAGCCCACCAGCTAATACAGGATAGTCTCTCCATCTCAAGATCCTTTTCTAGCATCTACAAAATTCCTTTGCAGTGCAAAGTAACATAAGTTATAGTTTCCAGGGATTAGGATGTGGACATTGTTGAGAGCCATTATTTAGTCTTCTGCGGGGAGGACGATCTATAAACATGGTTATAACATAGTGTAGGTGGTACCACCACATTGGCGCGCTAGGCAAAGAGATGTGGAACTTGGACAGAAGCAGTTATTGCTTCTTGGGGGCATTGGGAAAGTTGCACAGAAGAGGGACGTGGAGCTGAGTGTCAAAGGATGAGGAGGTGTTTGTGCAGTGGGGTAGGAGGAACAGCGCTTGCCAAGAAATAAGTTGTGAAATAATCCAGCAATTTTGAGGAATAGTTAGATCTTTGATGTTGCCAGGACATAGGGTATGAGGGGCAGGGGTGCGGGTAAGGTAAAGAAATCTATTGTTTGAGACTGAACTGTGTCATAATAAAGGGTTTAGAATTGATTATGAAGAGAGGGGAATCAGTAAAATGACTGATGGGTTTTTAACTTTTTTCTAATTATGTAGGTTGCACATGCTCATTTTATATAAAATGAAGAAATTAAAGAAATATATCAAGAAAACAAATCACTCATAATCCTGCTTCTCAGATGATGACTATTGACATTTCTGTGTATATTTCCATTGCACACAAGGTACACACACACTTTTACATGGTTGAAATCATACTGTGTATTCAAGTTCATTTTTATTTAACAATGTATCATAACATTTCTTCATGTAATTAGATACCTCCAAATATTTTTAGCATTTCTATAATTCTTAATGTATTACTATAATTTATTTAATCTTTTGTTGGGTCCAATATTTTCTCTGTTTTAAATAATACTAATTCATAAACCTGTATTCAAGTTTTTAAATATTTCCTTGAGGAAGGAGTTCTTCTCCTTTAATTACTCTCAGAGTCATTAGACCTGACAGAAGTGCTCCCCATGTCCAGGAAAGGAGTTCAACAGGTGCCAGTTCATGCACACCAGGGCTCTAGAATGGAAACTTCCGTGTCTTCTTTTGTATGAGAATTTGTTTGGACAGAGGACCAAACCCATATTTAGCAAAGAAATAGTGTGTCCCACTTTAAGGGAGAAGATAGATCTTTTTTGAGGTTTATTTTGGAAGAAAAATTAAAAAAATTCGAAGGATGTTGAATGGCCGTGGAATTGTCAGAAAGGCTAGCAAGCTAGTCTGGGAGGCTCTGCAGCCAGAAACTGTCTGCAAATCTCACTCAGAATTGGCCCAGAGGGTATGCTGCTACAGAGTCTCTGAGCATAGAGAATTCAGCTTATGCCACATATGGCCAGCACTGATGTCCACAGAGAGGACCTTGGCCACTCCTTGGCCAGGATCTTGATGTTGCTGCAACCACAATTACATTTCCCATCATAGTTCTTGCTTTGCAATATTAGTTCCTAAATCAAAGTCCAGGATGAGTATAAATAATGGAAAAGTCAAGGGACCCTCCTAGTCTCAAACAGAAAATCCAGAAACTGGCATTTTCAGCTTATATGGTAGGAGGAGAACTCTGCCTTCAACAGATACTAGTAAAGAGGGGAAATCCCCAAGCATAGGAAAGAAAGGTTCAAAATCTAGATAGTCAGAAAGAATGTCAGATATTAAATACTCCTGTCAAGATACCATTCTAGGGCTGGGGTTGTAGCTCAGTGGTAGAATGCTTGCCTATCATGTGTGAGGCACTGGGTTCAGTCCTCAGCACCACATAAAAATAAATAAAATAAAGGTGTTCATCTACAACTAAAAAAAAATTTTTTTTAAAAAAGATACCATTCTATGAATCGGGTTAAAAGAAGGATCTTTTTAGACATGAAAGATTTGTTTCCTGTTTGAACAAGTAATCAAACATCCAATTAAATGCTGGTGATTGGATCAGAATATGAACATGAAGATATAGAGGAAGATTAAGAATATAAGAAACAGTGGCAAGCAGTCAATCTTGCAGCAGGCAACATTGAATGCATGAATCATATATACTATACATAAATGGAAAATATTAATTTGACCGAAAATTCATAATGTATGTGCAAAGTGAGGCAGATTCTTTAGAAGAATCTAACTACCAAGGAAAATTCAGGACATAGCCTAGAACTAAAAATCGTAGGCTATCTCAGTAAAACCCAGGATTAGGGTTGGAAATATCCAGGGCATTCAGATAGAAAATTTCTCTAGAAATCCCATTTTTATTGTTGAGTGATCTCATTGTTGAGGCATTGTGACTTAACTTAAAGTTTGATTTAGACTTTTAGGAATGGTAGATAACCAGTAACAGAATAGATAAAACATAGTATAACTTGAATATTCCTAATCTGAAAAATCAAAAGACTGGAATTTTTTGAGTACTTTTTGAAGGATTTCAGATTTTGGATTTTCAGATTAGGGATGCCTAACCTGTATTTCCAAAGTAACAGGGATTTAAGATGCTACTGAGAGCTAAGCAGGCCAGAAAGAAAGGAGAAGCAATGTCAAATTGGCAAAAGTGAGGAAAGGGTATATGATGAAACAAAAATAAACAAACAGAAAACAAAATAAACTGGAAGCAATAATGTCAAATAAACTATACCACAATAAATATTCTCAGCTAAATTCACCTACCAAAAATAGAAGATTATCAATATTAGCATCATACAAAGTTGAACCAAGAATAAAAGTGTTGAACAGGACAGAGGGTACCGTACTGATTAAAGACAAAAATATATTACTGTCTTTGACCTTTATGCAGCAAAATAAGTAAAACAGAAACTAGGTATAAGAGGAGAATTCATTTAAAAGCATATTATACTAGAAGATGTTAATAATGTGTATATTTTTTAATCTGACAGGTCAGATAAACTAGATTGCCAACTTGGATGCCCAAAGGGGCCAGTGGGTAGCATGAATATGTGAATTAGGGAGAAGACAGCTGGGATGATGAGAACTGCACAGTGAACTAGATAATGCATGCCTTGCCTGAAGGCATTGGGATTCATACATTTCAAAGCCATTTACCAGCCAAACAAAGCATGTCTGTAGCTTGGAGGCTGCCAGTTTTCAACCTATAAAGGAAACAAAAAATATAGAGGTTATAAACAGTATACTCAATAGATGTATGGAGCAGGAAATATATTCATTCTTCCTGTATCAAGTGAGTGTTTACAGAAAGTGATCATATAATTTATTACTAAAAAGAAAGTAAAATATAGAAATTATGATTTTATGCACAGTAATCTCTGATCTTAATCAGTGAAATTAGTAGAAAGAAGAAAAATTATTATTAAAAAACTACCTTGAAATTAGGAGATACCCTTTTTTAAAAAAAATTTGTAGCTGTAGATGGACAGAATGCCTTTATTTTATTTGTTTATTTTTACGTGGTGCTAAGGATCAAACCCAGTGCCTCCACACATGCTCGGCAAGTGCTCTGCCACTGAGACCCAGCCCCAGCCCAAGATATACATATCCTTCTTAAATAACATATTCCATCAAAAAAGGTCAACTAGAAATTATAAATCATCTAGCAATAGATAGAAAGAGGTGAATTTTGAAGCTAAATCTGTAGAATTGCACTGAAGCTATGGTTAGGAAGTTTTAAATTGTAGATGCTTTTCGTGTAAAAAAAGACTGAAAATGTATGAGTGAAATATTCAACTTATGAAACTAGGCAAAAGAACAAAGAAGAAAAATAAATAATGATAAAAGCTGAAGTGAAGGTACATAAGAGCAAACACTATTTTAAAAGGCAAAAAGTAGCCAGGCATAGTGGTTCATGTCTGTAATTCCAGCTACTTGGAATGCTGAGGCAGGAAGATTGCAAGTTTGAGGCTAGCCTCAGTAACTTAGTGAGACCCTGTCTCAAAATAAAAAATAAAAAGGGTGGGGATGTAGCTCAGTGATAGAGTGCTCCTGGGTTCAATCCCAAGTATCTCATACATACACACACAAAGATAAGGATCTATTTTACACATATGGAAGAAGTAATAAAATCAGTAACAATACATATGAAAACTGGAGGAAATTGGCATTTTTCTGTCAAAATATAAATTCACAAAACTGCTCCTAGAAAAAATATAAAACCTGAAGTATTATCACTTATTTAACATTATTTTGGTACCAATGCTATATGGCAAAACATTTTTGTTTAAATATAGAAAAAGGAAAAAACCAAGTTTGACCTAAGAGTAAGATTTTATAAGTGTTATATAAAAAGATAAATATAACATGAACCACAACTTTTTTTCTATACAGGTCAAGTATCCCTTTTCCAAAATGCTTGGGACCAGAAGTGATTTAGTTTTCATATTTTGCAATACATGAGATTTTACTGATTGAGCATCCTTAATCTGAAATCCATTTTGGATTTTGGAACATTCCAGATTTCAGAATTTTGGAATAGGGATGTGCAACCTGTACTAACAATGACTGATAAGCATTGGAAAATGAAGCAAAAATCCAAAGTATAAATTATCTAGAAATACTTCTAACTATAACGTCATAGGATATAAGGTGAAAAGTATTAAGTCTCATTGTGGTTCCTAAAACAATACCTGAAATAATGAAGAAACTGCAGTTTTCCAGGATGGGCAGTTTTAATATTATAAAATTATCAATCCTTCCCAAATAGCCTGGAAGTAAGGCTAATTTCCCCCAGATTTTGTAATTATGAAGAAAGGAAGCCCCTTTTATATTCAGGTCTTTCAAAAAAAGTGATTTTTCTAAAACTGGACCTGTTATTTTAATAAAGTAATGTTTAAGGTAGACAGACTGAAATAACTTCCATCTGCTTTAATTTCAGAGTTTTATAGAGAAAGAGACCACCTTGACAAGAGTTGGTTTAGAAAGAGAGACCAATTTTTATATATAATTTTTTTTTAGTCGTCAATGAATCTTTTATTTTTTTATAATGTGGTGCTGAGTATCGAACCTAGCACCTCGCACATGCCAGGCAAGCACTCTACCATTAAGCCACAACTCCAGCCCCCAAGAGAGACCAATTTAAAATAAATCTTGTACTTATTCTCTGGCATATGATCTCATAGTCTTATAGTTAAGTGTTAATGTTGAATTGAGGCTTTGAAAAATTTAAGACTACAGTAAGTGAGTTCATAAATATGTAACAACAGGAAGAATTTTTTTCAGAACTGATATAATACCATGTAAATATGTATTTGTATAAAATTTCAGTGTGATAACATCATACTGTCACTGGATCCAAATAGTGCCAAATCTTGAATAGGTTTTTGCAATTTTTTTGCAAATCGGAATAGATAAAAGTAATTCTAGCCATGGTGAAGAGATGTAGAACATGAATGTGATGAATTTGAATAAAAATTTTCTCAAAATATAAGCAAGGGATTATTAATTCTAAATGAAGCTGCAAAATGACGCCAAAGGGCCCAAACTCCCCGCTGGAACCGGCGCTGCCTCCACTCCAGGCCAGATCTCATCAGGAGCCGCAGTGCTGTGGCCCCGCCGGAAGACCTGAGCTCAGCTCCAAAGGCCGAATGGTCTCTCTGATAAGTGAATGATGATGCATAATGTGGGGTGGAATGATGGCAAGAATGGAGAAAGGATAGAGAGCATAGAGGGAAGGGAGGGGTGGGGTCAGGGTGGGGGTAATAATAATAACAGTATGTGTGACAGACATCATTGCCCTGTGTACATGTATGAATGCACAGATGGTGTGACTCTACTTTGTGTACAACCAGAGGAACAATAGCAGTACTCCATTTGTGTTCAATGAATCAAAAAATTAAATTAAAAAAAATTCTAAATGAATGTTATATATAATGTGACTTAAATCTGTATATGTAAATAAATATATAAATATGCTATATGTAATGTGTATTTTATAATGAATATATAAATGTATATACAAATACATAAATTTGAAATAGAGATTTAACTGCAGCAATAAAAGTTTATTCAAGTTGGTCAAAAAGTGTAATTTGTTTTGTTTGTTCTTTGTTCTTACTGAGAAAGGTGTATCACCTTCTCAGAGTCACAATATTAGGATTAAATTTTACTGCAAATGACAAAGCCCCTAAAAATAATAGTGGCTTAAAGATACATGTTTATTTCTCACCTAGAGCTGGGTGTTGATCTAGGGCTGGTGAGACTCTCAGCAGTACCCACCTGTGGCTCCTGGTGATGTCTAGCTCCACTATGTGAAGCCTTGATCTCTAGTACAGGGTGGTGTAATTTCACGCAGCAGGTGGAGGAGAGGAAAGAGAGAGAATAAAGGAAATGTCTGTTAAGGAGCACCTCCAGGGAAGTTTCATCCAGTTGGCCAGAACTGAGTCACTTGGTCACCCAGCTTCAAGAGAGACTAAAATGTCTTTCTGGAACTGTATGTCCAACTGTAAATCATGTTATTCAGGAAGAAAAAGAGAAGCATGTGCTATTTTAGGATGAATATAGTTAATAATAATGAACTGTGCATTTCAGAAAGCTAGAAGAAAGTACATTGAAAGTTTTCAAAGAAATGATATATGTTTGAGGAGATAGATATGTTTAACCAAATTTAAACATTATAGGGTATATGCATGTATTGAAATATCATGTTATTGTATTATTAATATGTACAATTTTATGTTTTTACATATCAGTTAAAATTAATTCAAATGTTAAAGAAGAAATTCTGGGATACAAGTAGCCTCTACTTGGGTAAATGTAACACTCTGGGGAAAATATTGTAAATAACCTGAATACAGGTTATATATATATATATATTTTTTTTTTTGTGTGTGTGTGTGTGTGTGTGTGTGTGTGTGTAGTATACCAGTAAACAAATAAAAAAACCCTAAATTCCAAAAGAGGTGGTACTGGGGGTCAGTAGGCAATAGGATGATGAGCAAGTGAAATTGCATAAACAAGAAAGAAAAGAAGAGAAAAAAAAGATATTCAGTGTTAGTAATAATCATAGAAATGCAAGCCAAAGGAAAGCATTTTTCACCCACCAGATAGTAACTTCCAGTGTTGGTGAGGGTACAGAGGGACAGTTATTTCTATACATTGCTCTAGTATTGTGTAAATGATTGGAATCTTTTTTTGGAAAGCAATCTGGCCATAGCATCGTGATTGAAAATATGTATTGCTTTTGAGGAATGAAGGGATTTCTGTCCTCTAGAAATAAATGTACCTGTACATATATTTGTAGTGAATTTAGGGAAAATTTGCTGATTGTAGTGCTTTTTCACTGTGGCTCAAGTCTTGGAACAATCTGAATGTCCCTAAAGTAGGAATATGTTAAATAAATTATAGCACATAGTACTACAATGAGTATATGTACTAATAGAGTAGTGAATTTTTATATCATTAAAAAAGTTAGGTCTATTTACATTGTCCTGAAAAGTTACAACTAGAATGTATTCTAAAATGATAAAATATAGTTCCCAAAGGGGTGTTTATAGCTTTATGTGTATTCTTTGATCCTAAAAAAGACCAGCCATGTTTGTGTCAGCCTGTTTATAATGATTATCAGAGGCTGGCATAGGATTTTGGTTATTTTCCTTTTAGAAAGAGTGTATATTATTTCCACATGCAGGGGATAGGGAATTTAGTAGTCTCTTGTATGAACTTTGGAGCCCACATTTCCTGGAATTGAATCCTAGCTCAAGGTATGTAATCTTGAATAAGTTATCTGGCCTTGCTCTGCCTCAGTTTCCATCTTGGTGAAATATGTATAAAATAGTACATACTGCACAGGGTTTTGAGTTAATACATTTAAGGTGTTGGGTGTACTATAGGTTCTGCACAAGAAGGGGTTGGTTTTCTTATTTTAAAACTTGAAATATTAAGTAATTTGAAGGCAAACCAAGGTCATTGGTGAAGTGCTGGACTTATTTGAAGTGCTTGAAGAAAATGGTGAAGCAACAAAATGTTTCTTATTTATACCTTTGCCTTCTTTATATGGGAGTGAAGAAATGGGACTAACTAGCTCCAGAAAGTGCAGAAAATTGAGAGTCCTGTACTTACCAGGGAGAGGTCTTCACAGTGGTCTTTGGAATTGGACAGTTTGTCAGTAAAATTCATGTTGGCTTCCATGTCTGAACATTTCAGTGATGCAGATTTCATTCCAGGAAAGAGAGTCACACAACACTGCCTTTATGAAATAGTCTTGTCAGATTACTGAGGTATGACAGATGGCATTTTTCCAGAGATGAATGTGATTCTGTCATCCCACACATTCTTCTACAGTTTGACTTCACCATTCTTCCAACAAGAATGTGCATCTGGAATCTAGGGAGGCCTACGACTCCTCTGCTGGTCACATAGAGTGAAACTCCCTGTGACTCTAAAGCTCGACTGTGAAAGGCCATGCAGCTTTTCCTTATTTGCAGGAGTACTTGCTCCTGGAGCCCTGAGCCATTGTATAACAAGTCCATTACTGTGAGACCACCATGGTGGAGAAGCTGCCATGCGATGCTCCCTCCAGCAGATCAGTTGAGCTCCATCTGACACTATGTGAGTGAACCAGCTGGGATGCCCAGTCCAGCCATGTCTTCAGATGACCACAGCCCTAGCCAATATCAGACTGCAACCACCTGAGAGCATCTAAGTGAGAACAGCCTAACCAAGCTCTCCCCAAATTCCTGACCCATAAAGTCATGGGAAAATAAAGTGGTTCTGTTCAACTGTGACATTATGGGGGATTTTCCTCTGAACCTGAACATGAGGGTGAACAGCAGAGTAACTGATGACAGAGTCCATTTGCTCATGTTGGAAGAACATTGACAGCCCACCCTAGCTGCCCATTGCATCTAGAAATGCCTAGTGATAATCACAGTAGTTTGAAATTTTGGTATCCTGCCCTCCCACCATTTAACATTGCCTTTTAAGTGTTACATATGCTAATGCTAAATATATGATAAACCATTTACTTAATTTTTATTTTTAATTGTTGCCTAATATTGTCTGCTGGAGCCTAAGATGTTCTATCTTGGTTTGATTTCAACTGGTTTCCCATAAGGTAGTTCCCCTTACCTGCAGTTTTGTTTTCCACGGTTTCAGTTACCCACAGTCCAAAAATCTTAACTGGAAAGTTCCAGAAAGAAACATTTCACAAGTTTTTAATTGCTCACCATTCTGAGTAGTCTGATGAAATCTCCCACTGTCTTACTCATTTCTGTCAGGAATGTGAATTACTCCTTTGTCCAGTGTGTCCATGCAGTATAAGCTGCCCACCTATTAGTCAATTCGTAGGCATCTGGGTTATCAGATCAATCATAAGGTATCAAGGTGCTTGTGTTCAAGAAATCTTTATGTAGCTGCCTAACACTATGTCACAATGTCTACATCATTCACTTTATCTTATCATGTTGGCATATTGTGTATCATCTCACATCATCACAAAAAATAGGTGAATGTAATACAATGAGATTTTGGGAGAGAAATCACATTTCCACAACTTTTATTACAGTAGATTGTCATAAGTCGTTTTATTATTAGTTATTGTTAATCTCTTACTGTGTGTAACTTATAAATTAAACTCATAGGAATGTATGTATAAGGAAAAAATAGCGTATAGAATGTTCAGTACTATTCCATAATTTCAAGAACCCCACCAGGGGTCTTAGAATGTATCCTCTGCAGAAAGCAGGGAACTAGTACCATTTTCTACCTGCTCTATTACTCTGCTAGAATACTATACCAGATAACTGGTTCAGCATTAGTCAGACTACCTTCAGACACTTTTTGTTTGACTTTCCAGTTTTTTTTTTTTGTTTTTTTTTTTTTTTTTTGGAACCAGGGATTGAACTCAGGGACACTCGGCCACTGAGCCACATCCCCAGCCCTATTTTTTTGTATTTTATTTAGAGACAGGGTCTCACTGAGTTGCTTAGGGCCTCGCTAAGTTGCTGAAGCTGGCTTTGAACTTGGGATCCTCCTGACTCAGCCTCCCAAGTCGCTTGGATTACAGGCGTGTGCCACCACGCCCAGCTTGACTTTCCAGTTTCGATTTCCTCCTCCTAGGAATTCTTGGATAACACCATTTTTCTACTTTCAATAGCTCACCACTGAAACCTTGGCCTCTGTGAGTCAAGGATGGCTCAGACCCCATAAGAATGAGTTCCGGGGACTGTTGTTGGGACATTTGATGAAGTATGGTGTGAGGCTTCAAGTTTCTGGAGCCATCATGCTGCCACAAGGGCAGTCTGCTTATATTGATGAAGGTTACTTAGGAAGGAAGGCAGGAGCAAGAGATGGAAAGAAATTGACCCTAAAATCTTTTGCTTGAACCAGGCCTTAAGTTGGCCTAGACTTTCAGTTGCATCTACCAAAAACTTTTCTTTGTATTGTTGAAAACTTATGTGTTTCTGTTGGAATTCAAAGATTCCTAACTCATAGAGACCATATCTGCAGCATTTCGGAGATTCCGAGTAATGTTTCAGAGGGCCATAGGTAAGTCAAAGATCTCTAGACAATTCATTCAACAAATGAACTCTGGGTCTGAGACCTAGTGGGAAGAATTAGGAATGTTTGGAGTGAAGAATAGAAGTATGGAAAATAAAGTTGCCCTCAAATTCTCACATGTCATGTGGAAGAAGCAATAAATTTGTTCTTTGTGGTTCGTGATCTGAAAAAATCTGGAACCAGTGCGTGCCATGTTAATGAAGATAAAATTCAGCTTTACATAAAGAATAATTGTGCAACTGTGTGAGCTGCTCAGTGTTGGCTTGTCTAAGGCTGGGTTCTCTTTCACTGAAAGCATTCAATGGTAACTAGAACATGGGAATTTAGTAAAGAGCAGCAGAGGTTGGATGCCATTGATACTATTTTGTATGAAAAAGTAGGGTACATGATTTCTGTTTCTTTCAGTTCTGAAATAACGTGATTTTATAATTCCTTAGGTATCAGGAGATTTACTTATTACATGACCCTGGGGCAAATCATGGTGCCTCAGTTTTCTGATGTGTAAAATAATGATAATAATACTTTAGCAAAAAGCCTGGCACAGTGGCACCTGTCTGTACTCCTGGCTCCTCGGGAGGGTGGCTTGAGTTCAGGAGTTCAAGGTATCCTGAGCAATAGAGTGAGAGCCTGTCTCAAAAATCATACTTTTGCCAATTTATTTTTGCATATGAATATACTTTGAAACCAAAGCACTGGGTTGTGGATTTAACTCAGTGGTAGGACTTCTGCCTAGCATTCACAGGGCTCTGGGTTTGATTCCCAGCCCTATCCCCCTTATTAGTTCCTCCATAGTAAATTCTCATTTCTCATTAAGAAATTAAAGTTCTTTTTATGCTTTGACTCATGGAAATTTAAAAAATTATACCCCAAAAAAGCAATATTAATTAGAATAAGGACGTTTCAGTGGATCCAGTCCATCTAATTCTCAAATGAATTTATTATCTTTTAATGGTGGAACTTGAATGTTTCCTAGTGACCTCTGGGAGAGCTACAGCTAAGACAGATGTAGTATTTTTAGGAGTCAGAGTTCCGTTGTGATCTAGACTAGGTTGTTCTCACTTGCATTGAGCCTCCACAAACCTGGAGTTTTTCCCATCTCTCCGGAAACAAAGCTGCACGTGGAGAGGCAGATCTTTTTATTCACTAAAGTTCCATTGCCCTCAACAACAACTCATTCTTAGTGTTTGCTGCCTGGAGACCGTGGGCTTTCTTTTCCCACAATGCTGGGAGATTTCTCTTCAGAAGTGCCAAGCTCTCAAGTTGGGCAATGAGGATTTCATTTGGCCCACACAATGGGCAGGGAGGCTAATGCTGTGTGCAGAGTGAATTCTGGGGCCAGATATTCCTCTGGCCACTTTGCTTTCAGTGGAAACCAGATGTCCCTGCCTGCTTTGCACCTTTCAAACTTTTGCATGTTGGGTGCTGCCCTTCCAGAGCCATTTTGGCTTCTTCTAGAGATGACTAACTGCAGCCAGCTGTGTGGGTTGCCTGCAAGAAGCTGGTCAGACCATACCATTATCTCTTCTCACAAACACTGCAGCTTTGTGTCCTCCCGCATCTAGCCTGCAACCCAGCACAGAGCGGTCACTGTGTCCTCTCCAGGCTGGAGCCCCCTTCTGAGTGTTAGGGGTCTTTTGTTCAGAAGCTTTATTGTCCCCCTCATTCTGGAGCACTGTTCATGGTGACTGTGGTACAGCATGAATATTTGGGGAAAAGAAGGATGTAGATTTACAAGTGTTTAAAATTCTAACCCAAGTTGCTGAGCAAGAGGAGTGTGAGCAAAATTAATTAATTTTACATTCTGCAAAAAAAGAAAGAAGGAAAGAGAAAGAAAGAAAGATGAGATTTAAAAACCTCTAAATGTTGATATTAGTGTTTGCTTTTAACAAAAAAAGCAAAGTGAGTAATTTGGTTCATTTGGATGACTATAAGACTCTTCTGTGTTTTTTCCTCTGATTTGCGAAGAATGTTTCCATTAACTTCATTGTGAAATTGCATGAATCTCTAGAACACATTGTAGTGAGACTACCCGAAGGGCAGTCTAGCTATGGAAGAAATTCCTTTTTACATGATCAAGGTGGGACCCCAAGATGTGATAACCGATTTAGTTCCTGATAGTAGAGAATCTGCTTGCTGAATTGGCTCAAACTTCTTTTTATCTTATTTTAAGTCAAAAGGATCAGAGTTGCCTACAAAATCCAGAGTTGCCTACAAAATCCAATGGATTGCCTGCTTCTGCACTTCATGCACAAACATGCACATTGCTTTTTCATGATTTTTATTATCAGAGTAGTATATACACAGACTAGGACAAGGAGCCTATAAAAAGCAAGACCACTGTCCTTGCCCCTTCTCAATTTTTGTTCCTCTTCTCAAAGGTAGTAATTTGATTATGATTATACTGCATTTAAAACACATTTAAAACACATGCACTTGTGCATGCACACACACACACTTCATTTTTTAGACTAGTTTTATGTGCAGCAAAATTGTGTACCACCTATCTCCAAACACACAGCCTCACCTGTAATCAACATCCCTCACCAGACTGACATGTTTACACGTTACAATCAGTGAACCTACTCTGACACATCTCTAGCACCCAGAGTCCATATGCTACACTGGGGTTCACTCTTGGT
Organism: Glaucomys volans; assembly: GCA_020662805.1. Lineage (NCBI taxonomy): Eukaryota > Metazoa > Chordata > Mammalia > Rodentia > Sciuridae > Glaucomys > Glaucomys volans. Next base: position 552,943 of record JAJEJO010049325.1, on the reverse strand, counting down.
GGTATGTGTTTTGCAGATTTGGACAAATGTAAAATGACATTCACCCACTATTATAGTATCATATGGAGTATTTTCAGTGCTCCCAAACTCCTCTCTGATGTGCCTATTCATCTTTCCCTCCTTCCTCACCCTGGGCAACCAGTTTTTTTGTTTTAGGGTTTTGTTTTGTTTTTTAACTGTCTCCATAGTGTTTACCTTTCGCAGAATGTCATCTAGTTGGAATCATGAGGTGTGCAACCTTTTCAGATTGTCTCCTTCTACTTAGTAACATGTACTTAAGGTTCTTCCATGTCTTTTCATGGCTTGTGCTATGGTTTGAATAAGCGGTCATGTATTAAAAGTTTAATGCCCAGCTTTAAGAGGTGCCTAGTGGGAGGTCTTTAAGTTGTCAGGGGCGTACCAGTGATGGTGATTGTGGGACCCTCTTCCCTCTTACTTCCTAGCCTTGAGGAGAACGATTTTGCTCCATCATGTGCTCCCTCTGTGATATGCCACAGGACAAAAATGACAGGGCTAACCCGTCAGACTGAAACCTCTAAAACTGTAAGCCAAAATAAATCTTTTTATATGTATGTTTTTTATCTTAAATATTTGTTCCAATGACAGATGACTAACACAACTTGATAGCTTGTTTATTTATTTATTTTTATACTGGAGATTAAACCCAGAGGCATTTTACCATTGAGCCACATTCCCTACCCATTTGATTTTTTATTTTGAGTCAGGGTCTCACTAAGTTGCTTAGGCCCTCACAGTTTGCTGAGGCCAGTCTCAAACTTGCAATCCTTCTGCCTTATCCTCCCAAGTTGCAGGGATTAGAGGCATGCACCACAACACCTGGCTAGCTCGTTTATTTTTAACATTGAATAATATTCCACTGTCTGGATGTACCACAACTTATCCATTCAGCTACTGAAAGACATTTTGATTACTTCCAAGTTTTGGCAATTATGAGTAAAGAAAGCTGCTGTGAACACCAATATGCAGGTGTTTGTGTGGACATGTTTTCAGCTCATTGGGTTAAATACTAGGGAGTGTGATTTTTGGATCATATAATACAATCATGTTTCATTTTGTAAGAAACTACCAGACTGACTTCCAAAGTTGCTTTACCATTTTATGTTCCCATCAGCAACAAATGAGAGTTGTTCTTTGTTCCACATCCTCATCAGCATTTGGTGTTGTCAGTGTTTGAGATTTTAGCCATTCTAATTGATATGTAGTGATGTCTTACGGTGGTTTTAATTTGCAGTTCCCTAATGACATGTGATATGCTCTCTTTCCTTTCCTTTCCTTTCCTTTCTTTTGATAATGGGAATTGAACCCAGGCACCTTTTTATTTATTGAGACAAAAATCTTGCTAAGTTGCTCAGGCTGGTCTCAAACTTGTAATCCTCCTGCTTCAGTCTTAAAATTACAGGTGTGTATCTGGTGCACTGCACCCAACTATATATCTCTTTCTTTTTTTGCGGTGCTGGGGATTGAACTCAGGACCTTGTGCTTGCAAAGCAAGCACTCTTCCAACTGAGCCATATCATCAGCCCTATATATCTCTTTCTATGAGTTGTCTATTCAAATCTTTTGCCCATTTTTAATCAGGCAGTTTGTTTTCATATTGTTGAGTTTTAAGAGTTCTTTACATATTTTAAATATCAGTCATTTGTCATATATGTCATTTGCAAATATTTTATCCCAGTCTGTGGCTTGTTTTCTTATTCTTTTTTTAAAAATATTTTTTAGTAATCAATGGACCTTTATTTATATGTGGTGCTGAGAATTGAACCCAGTGCCTTACCCATGCCAGCCAAGTGCTTTACGACTGGGTCACAACCCCAACCCTATGTTTTCTCATTCTTTTGACACTACTATGGTTTAATTTTTCAACACACCTTTTTTGCTATGATAGATAAGGATTTAACTCCTAACTTTACACCTTCTTGTAATGTCATAATATTGTCACTGTATTTAGTTCCTGTCTTGGTTATTACTTTTATTTTAATAATGCATTTCATCTTTATTATTTTGTCAACTGTTTATAGTATTTTTGGCTCTCCATTTGTAAAGGCAGAGGAAGATATTATTGCTACTGTCCTCCCTACCTTGTCTTGTACTTCTTGGTTTCTTTCATCTGTACTTTAAATTTTTTATCTTTAAATATGGTAATACTCAGATGTTCTAGAAAATGGTATTGCTTGCTCTGCATACTGGTCAATTTAAGTAGTATCAATGTTATAGTGACATATGTATTCTTCCCTGCAGAATGAGGTCATGGTTTTGCCACCTGTCTTATGCAACTTCTTGTTTTTCCACTTCTTAAAAATTATATCCTCATTGTTTTTCATGTTTTTCAAGGCAGATGTTCTGTCAAAGAAACTTCCCTTCTGTGGCACTTTGTCCTCTTGAACCAGTCTAGACTTTTTTTCCAGAGTTGTTTTTAGGTATCATCTTTAGATTTCCCTTGACTGGTTTCCTGTAATGGAGCCACTGCTTCCTAGATCACTTGTTCTTTTCCTCATTGGTTTGCTCCCTTTTTTTACTGGAGCGCCCCCTCAAATAACTTCCTTAGAATGGTATTGACATTTTAGTTTTCTGAGTCTTTGCATGCTTTGATGTGCATCTCTTAATGATAATGATTTTTTTTTATTTTTTGTGGTGCTGGGAATTGAACCCAGGGCCTCAAGCATGCAAGGCAAGTGCTCTACCATGAACCATATACCTCACCTTTAACATGTATTTTTAACTTATGTGATGGATTTATATTTTAGTTGGATATAGAATTCTAGATTGAAATAATCTTTTCCTCTGAACTTTGAAGGCATTTACTTGGTTGCCTTCTAGAATTCAGTATTACTCATTTTATTCTCTTTCCACATGCCTTTTCCAAATTTTTAGGCGTATTTGGTGTCCTAAAGCTTCATGAAAACTATATCTTCATGTGGGAGACTTTTTTTTCTTTTTCTCATTAATTTTACTTGACATGAGTTTTAGAAACATGTTCTTTGTCTTTGGAGAATTCTCTTCCTCTTTGATAAATTCCTCCATGTGGTTTCCACTGGCCAGTGTTTCTGAAACCTCTGTTAACTGGTTATTTGATCTCCTGGGTATAGTTTAAGGTGCTTTTTATGATAGTTCAGTTGTGCTTACACTTGTGTCCCTTGACTTTCAAATCTTTTGCTGAGAAGAGAGGTCTGTGTAAGAGTTAGTTGGGAGTCTTCAGTTAAGTTCATGAGCATTTAAGATCATGAGATTGAGTAAAATCACCAGGAAAATAGATAAAGTAATAAACAAGGCCCAGGACCTACGTCTGAAGAATTCTAGCATGGAAAACATGGAGGGAGAAGGAGGAGCCAGCAAAGGAGACAGAGGGTGGCCACTGAGGTAGGAGGAAAGCGTGACTCCAGACGAATGTTTCAGAGAAGCAGCCTTGTATATGAAAGTTCCTCAGAAGTTAAAAATAGATCTACCATCTGATCCAACAGTCCCACTTCTGGATGTGTTGAAAAGATAAAAGATATCTGCATACCCATGTTCATTGCAGCACTATTCACAATAGCCAAGAAATAGAAGTAACCAAAGTGTCCCTCAGCAATTGAATGGAAAAGGAAAATATGGTATACGTACACTAGGAAATACTATTCAGCCTTCAAAAGAAGGAAACTCTTTGTACAACAATATGAATGATCCTGGAGGACTTTATGCTGAATGAAATAAGCCAGGCACCAAGAGACAAATACCACATGTAATCAATCTTACTTACATGTATAATCTTAAAAAGTTGGTTTCACAGAAATAAAGAGTTGAATAAGTGAACTGGGGCTTGGAAGAAGGGACTGAAGAAATATTGGCTGACAAGTACAAAATTACAGTTAGGATGAGTAAGTTCAGAAGATTCACTGTACAATGTGATCACTCTAGTTAATAACAATATTTTGAATGCATTAAAAATAGCTAAGAGAGGAAATTTTAAGTGTCTCACCACAAAAATTAATACGTATATAAGGGAATGCAAATACTTAACATAGCCATTTCCCAATGGGGCAGTGAACTCAGGAGTTCAGGTATCTCTTGGACATAATATTTCATTTCCTTTGCATACATACCCAGAAGTAGGATTGCTGACTCTCATGCTTTTTTTGAGGAAACTCCATATTGTTCTCCAGAATTTACATTCCAACTAACAGTGTGCAAAGGGTTCCATTTTCTGCATATCCTCCGCTGCACTCTTCTTTCATCTTTTGTATAATAGCCATTCTAAGAGGTGGGAAGTGATACCTCATTGTGGTTTTATTTGCATTTCCTTGTTTAGTAGTGAATCTCTACATACTGTTAGTTACCCCTTTTAAAAAATTCACTGCATAAATATAACTAAAAAAAAAACCCAGAAAATTACTTACAGACCAACCAGCTTAATGCTCAACTGTTCTCAATATTCTATGTTCCTTTCCAGTTTGTGTCTCTATGAATATTTAGTTTTATGTACTTGTGATCAACCAAAGTGTAATATTATTTTCACTGGCATTTTAAAATGTAACATATTAAATATATTTCTTTCTTTGTATTGATCTTCCTAGTTAAAAGGTGGAGTTTGCTTTCATTTTCACCTCTTTCAATTAGCCAGCCAGCTAACCTCATGAGTGGGACATAAGTGGGGGGATGGGAAGAGGATAAAGGACATGAAGGTGCTGACTGAGGCCACCCCAGTTCCATCTGTCCATTCCTCTTGACACTCTGCTGTCACAAGGATGTATTATGTAAGGTAACTTGGCCAGTGTCAGGGATTTAGAATACATTGTTTAGCAGTGAGACTTAACTCACAGTACAGATGTTCTCCCTAGACTTACGATGGGACTATGTCCTGATAAATTCATTCTAAGTTGAAAATAGACTAAGTTGAAAATGCATTTAACTCACTGAACCTACCAAGACTACTTACTGGTTTTATTAGTCTAGCTCACCTTGAACACGCTGAGACACTTAGATTAGCCTACAGCTGGGCAAAATCATCTAACACAAAGACAATTTTGTAATAAAGCGTTGAATATCACTGATTTACTGAATCCTTTACTAAAAGTGAAAAACAACTTTTTAATAAATGGTTGTATGGGTATACCTTCACATCATTGTATGTTGAACCATCTTTAGTTGGAGATGTCTGTTCTTGAAGAAGATTCCCCTGGGCGGGTGCCTTTCAGGTGCTTCCATCTTTGCCACTTTACTCCTTGCCTTAAGTGTCCTGAGGAGGTGTGTTGGACTCAAGAATAGGCACTTATAAAAAGCTGTGAGTAGCCAAGAACCAGGCTGGGTTTGGTGCGATGATGATGAATTTTCGCAGCTCTCTTTAAATGTTCCGTTTCTTATAGTTTCTGAAATGATGTATACAACAGGAGAGAGAACCTTAGAAACGGATACAGATATAGTTTTAAAAAGGAGGACTGGGGTTGAGGCTCAGTAATAGAGTGCTTGCCTGGCATGTGTGAGGCACTGGTTGGATCCTGAGCACCACATAAAAATAAATAAATAAAATAAAGGTATTAAAAAGAAAAAGAAAAAAGAGCACATGTAATAAAAAAATACACCTAGATTTATCTTTCATAATGTGCTGGTTGTAGTTCATAAATAAACTTTGGTTTGCTATTTGAAAAAAAAAATTGAGTAGTTTGGATAGGCATAGGTACAATTTTGGGAAGAACCAGATAAGGTTTAGAAGCAATAGGAAGGAATTAAATTGTAGCTGGAAATAATTTGTTGTGTTGTTCTGTTGGAGTTCTCTCCATCTTCAAAACCAACAAATGATTGAAGGTGGAAAGAAAGAAGGAAGGGAGAGAGGAAAGAAGGAAGGAAGGAGAAGAGGGGAGAGGGAGGAAAGAAGAAAGAAGAGCCTGAATTTAGTGGTATTTTAGGAATGGCAGATGCTGCTTTGATAATGAGTCCTAGATTTGCAGGTTTGCCTGTTGGACCATAGTTATGGTGAAACTTTTGTTATCTTCCGGTTTTTATCATGATGTTTGCCAAGATGACTTCATTCTAGAGAATTAGTGTTACTAAAATGTTTCATTGTTTAGTGGTTTTAATCTTCATTTTATAAGAATAATTAAATAGATCTTTTCTTCATTGAGTAATTTAGTATGATGCAAGTGAGGCATCTGGATACCTAAAATATAAAAATATTTCATTTCCCCTTCATCTCTGATATATAAAAAATCTGTTGTGTACTCAGTGTCTGTTCTAGGAGCTTAGTTTGAAAGAGTTACCTTAAAAAATATAGTTTCTGTATATTAATAGACAGTTTGGACTTTATTATATCAAAGTTCCAAAAGGACTTAGTTGGAAGGTAGATGCTTAGTAACGGATGCTACCTGCCTGCATATCATCACTTCAGACTCAGGTGTTTAGATTGGTAGCTGTTCTTGTTCCCTAGCAATCTGGGTAGTGGGTTGGAGCATCTGGGCCAGGCTGGGTTCTAAATCTGCTGCCTGTCCAGAGAGGGGAGCATTCTCCCACACTTGCTTTCTCTTCTGTAGAGACCTAGAGATTGGTGACCACTTCTGGGATCCTTTGTTATCAGGATTGCAACAATCAACCTAATTTGTCTTTGCATTTGTTAAATAGATCCAGAGTTTTCATTTCCCCTTCATCTCTGATATTGGACTCCAGTTCTGGGTTTTTAATTTTTTTTTAACTTTTTGGTTGTCGATGGACCTTTATTTTATTTATTTATATGTGGTGCTGAGAATCCAACTCAGTCCCTCACACATGCTAGGCAAGCGCTCTACCAGTGAGCTACAACTCCAGCCTGCGGTTTCTGGGTTTTTAGCCCCCAATTTTTTTTTTATGTTGTCTGTGATACAATACAAATGAATATAAAGAAATAATTCTTTATACCTTATATTTCCCATTGTAAGTTTTCTAAATACTATATCATTTCAGTGTCATACAAATCCCTTTAACATTTATAACTGTTCCATAGATATTCATAATGCATCCTTATCCCATTCATTCTTGTTTCTCTGTGACTACAAATAACATACCATTTCCACTGATATTGAAAGCGATACATTATTGTTCTGAGCAGTCTCTCCTTAGTATTGTTGTGTCTTCTGATTACCATCCCTCCCCTCTGATACTGAGGATTGAATGCAGGGGCTTACTCATGCTAGGCAAGCGCTCTGCCACTGAGGTACATCCCCAGCCCCTCTTCTGATTTCTTAATCAGAGTTGTGCTCAGTCAGATATGTTAATAATGATATTTTCTGCAAGTTTTTATTGAAAAATGCTCAATAAACTTCTGTTTTATCAAATGGCTATTGTTTTTTTGCCAACATTATATCAGTTTAGATGTATTAAATTGCTTGTTAAAGAAAAACTGTTTCATGGTGACTTATATGAAGCATATGTATTGACTGGAATAGCTGAAAGACCAGCAACAGGGTATTCTCTAGGGTTAATTTGTATTGCAGCTCAATGATGCCAATAAAAATTTGGCTTCCTTTATATCTAGCTGCCTGCAATTCCACCTTCCACTTACAAGGGCAAAGTGGTTGTGAGCCATTCCATACTCATGGGCTTTCTCACTGATATCCAGTGATGTTTGACAACTTGCTCTGAAAACCTTTCTTGTGCCCACTGATATTAATATAGCTATGTTCCCCTGCCTTGAACCAGCAATTGTAGCTCAGGCTAGGAGACTGCTTCCTGCAGTGGATAGGGCTGTGGGAAGAGATACAGAAACCCCAACAGGAACTGGATAACTAATAGAGGAGGAAATGGTTGAAAGGTGATAGCCACATCATTCACTATGCCATTGTTTTGAAGTCCTTTGGGTTCCATTATAAAAGTTCTTGTTTTTTTGGCGTTTTTCTTCATTTTTTTCTTCTGTTTTTAGGGGCTGCTTCAACAACCAAACGGACAGGCATTCCAGCTCCACGAGAACTCTCAGTAACTATCTCAAGAGAGAGGTCTGTGCCACGTGGTCCCTCCAACCCAAGGAAATCTGGGTCCAGTCCAACTTCCTCCTGTACCCCAACCCCTACCAAGCACCTGAGGACCACTTCTGCAAAACCCAAGCAAGAGAATGAAGGTGGAGAGAAGGCCGTGCTTGAGTCTCAAGTTCGGGAACTTCTGGCAGAAGCCAAAGCCAAAGACAGTGAAATTAATAGACTTCGAAGTGAACTAAAGAAATTCAAGGAGAGAAGAACCCTGAGCACTGAGGGGACTGATGTTTCAGACCCAAGTGCAGACGGAATATCAGCCCCACCAGGTGACACAGAACCTTTATTAAGAGCCCTTGAGGAGAAGAACAAAATCTTTCAGAAAGACCTTGCTGACCTAGAGGAAGAAAATCGGGCCTTGAAGGAGAAACTGACTTACCTTGAGCAGTCACCAAATTCTGAAGAGGTAGCAAGTCACATTGGTGACAGCAGCTGCCCAACATCCATAACTCAAGAGTCAAGTTTCGGAAGCCCGACTGGAAATGAGCTGTCAAGTGAAATTGAAGAGTATAAAAAAAACACACATGGAAATGCATTACGGACATCAGGTTCTTCAAGCAGTGATGTTACCAAAGCTTCCTTGTCTCCAGATGCCTCGGACTTTGAGCATATCACTGCAGATACCCCGTCTCGGCCCCTGTCCTCCACTAGCAACCCTTTTAAGAGCTCCAAGTGTTCCCCCACTGGGAGTTCCCCAAATAATGTCAGTGAGCTGTCTCTGGCTTCCCTCACAGAGAAGATACACAAGATGGAAGAAAATCAGCACAGCACTGCAGAAGAGTTGCAGGCTACTCTGCAAGAGTTGTCAGACCAGCAGCAAATGGTGCAGGAACTGACGGCTGAGAATGAGAAACTGGTGGATGAGAAGACTATTTTAGAGACGTCCTTTCACCAGCATCGAGAGAGGGCAGAGCAGCTAAGTCAAGAAAATGAGAAACTGATAAACCTTTTACAAGAGCGAGTGAAGAATGAAGAGCCCAGTGCCCAGGGAGGAAAAATCCTGGAGCTGGAGCAGAAGTGCACAGATATTCTTGAGAAGAGCCGCTTTGAGAGAGAGAAATTGCTCAATATTCAGCAGCAGTTGACCTGTAGCTTACGGAAGGTAGAGGAGGAAAACCAAGGAGCTTTAGACATGATTAAGCACCTAAAGGAAGAAAATGAAAAACTGAATGGGTTTCTAGAACTAGAGCGGTGTAATAATAGTGTGATGACCAAAACTTTGGAAGAATGTAGAATTACCTTGGAAGGCTTGAAGATGGAGAATGGGTCCTTGAAAGCTCATTTGGAGGGAGAAAAGCAAAACACTATGGAGACCAGTAGTACCCTGGGGCAGACAGCAGAGAATTGTAAAGTCCAGGAAATGTTGGAAGTAGCTCGAGCTGAAAAAGATCAACTGGAACTGTCTTGCACAGAACTTAGACAAGAATTAGTAAAGGCAAATGGTGAAATTAAACATGTTTCAAACCTGCTGGCTAAGGTAAGAACAGGTATCATCCTTACTAACATTTCTCTCCTTGACCTTAAAGTTGCAAAGAGAATCATTTGTTCAGTCAGTTTCATTCATGAATCCAGCATTGAAGAGCTGTTAGATTCCAGATCGATTGGTATTGAGATTTAAAAGGAAATGCCCAAATTTCTGACTACAGGCAGTTGAAAGTATAATGGGGATGTAGTAAATCACATTAAATGGTATGTATTGATAAAGAATTTCCTAGGGTTGGAGATTGTAGTTCAGTGATTCTTGCCTAGCATGAATGAGGCCCTGGTTTCTATCCCTACCACAACATCCCAAAAAAAAAAAAAAAAAATCTGCTGAGGCTTCAGTCTAGTGCAGAGGAGGGACATTGGGGGGGATAGGGCAGGAGTAGTGCAGAAGTAGTACTTCCTGGAAGAAGTGACAACTAAGCCGAGGCTTGAAGATTGAGAGTTACCCAGGTTTATCAGCATGAGTTTAGCTACTAGTAACAGTTAAAATCATTCCCCAATTTTCCCATCAAGAAATAATACAACCACTGTTTTGGTGTTTTTTTCCAAATATATGTATGTATGTATCTCATGAATTGAAAAAATATTAGGGGCTGGGGGTGTAGGTCAGTGGAAGAGTGCTTACCTAGCATGCATGAGACCCTGGGGTCTTCATCTCCAGCACTGCAAAAAATAACATTTAGAACCATCCCATACGTGTTAACAACTTTTCTTTGTTGCATTTAACATTTTCTGAGCATATTCTCCCCATCAATTATTCTTTTAGGTATTATTTTAAATACCAGATAGTATTTTATTATGTAATTTTATATTCACTAGTCCCATGTTATTAAACATATGTGTTTCATTGGATGTTTGTGTTCTTTCTGGGAAGTCTTTCAATATTGTAAATACATTTTTTTTGTCTTTCTCAGATTATTTCTTCAGGAAAAATTCCTAGACGTTGACTTAGTGAGTCAGAGAGTATAAACATTTTAAAGACTTTCAACACATTCAGCCAGATTGCCCTCCAGAAATATTATGCCAATTTGTTCCCACCAGCAGTTCATGAGAGCACTTGTTTCCCTGAGACCTTGCCAACACTTGGTATTAAATTATGTCATTCAAATCTGTTAATCATTTCCTTTAAAAACTTTTTTTTAACCCTTTTAGTTTAGAAAGAGCTTCTCCAGCCCACAATCAAATAAATGATCACATCTTTCATTTAAAAATGACCTTTTGATTGGTATGGAATTTGCTTATGTGATGCAAGATTGATAATAATTGTCGGATATTCTGCCTACCCCACAGAGAGAAGCTGGGCAGGTGCAGAGAGATGAATTCCTGTTCCTATCTTCATCAAGCTCGTGGGTCTGTGAATTAGGAATCTGCTAGGGAAAGAGGTTAAAAACATCTCACTTTTTTTTTTTGGAACCAGGGATTGACCTCAGGGACACTTGGCCACTGAGCCACATCCCCAGCCCTATTTTGCATTTTATTTAGAGACAGGGTCTCACTGAGTTGCTTAGGACCTCGCTAAGTTGCTGAGGCTGGCTTTGAACTCGCGATCCTCCTGACTCAGCCTCCCAAGTCGCTTGGATTACAGGCGTGCACCACCACGCCCGGCAACATCTCACTTTTTGTGTGTCGGGTGGGGCGGCGGTTATCACTGTTTCAAGCATCAGTTTGTGCTGTAAACTGTTAGGAAGATTTTTCTACATTGCTTCATCTGTTTTGAGACCAGTCAGTTGCAACCTGATTCTGCATTCTACTTTCTGATGATCCTAGTAGTAGGTTGTGTTAGGAATTTAGAACATTATCTATGTTCTGAGTAGATATTTTATGGAAAACACAGGATTAGAATTAGAGGTTACATTTGAATTGTAGATTGATAAATGAAGCTTTGCATTGTTACCCAATAGAATATTTATCTATTTTGCTTAAAGATTACTCAGTACTTTTTAACAAAATATTTAATCTCCCAAAGGACATTTTTGAAGTCCTCTCTTAGTCCTTTGTTCTCTTTGTTCTCTTTGTTTTGATTGGTATCTTGCTAAATATATGTATCAAACTGGGGATATAACTCAAGTTTGTAGAGTGCTTGCCAGTCAAGCACAAGGCCCTGGGTTCAATCCCCAGCACTGCAAAACATAAATAAATAAATAAATAAATAAATAAATAAATAAATACATACATACATACACACACACACACACACACATATATATATACATATATGTATATATGTATATATGTATGTATCCGTGAGAAATAATTTGACATCTTAAAAATAGCTTTTTTTTTTTCTTTTTGGGTACTCGGGATTGAATTCAGGGGCACTCGACCAATGAGCCACATCCCCAGCCCTGTTTTGTATTTTATTTAGAGTCAGGGTCTCACTGAGTGGCTCAGCATCTCGCTTTTGCTGAGGCTGGCTTTGAACTCAAGATCCTCCTGCCTCAGCCTCTCGAGCTGCTGGGATTACAGGCGTGCTCCACCACGCCTGGCAATAGCTTACTTTTTATGATAAAAGTATTCATCACAGAAGATTTAGAGAATGTAGAAAAGTATAAAAAGTAGTCTTTATAACCTCTAACAACCTGAATAACCTTTAATATTACATCTTGAAGAAAAAACCAGCAACATTTTTCTGTATGTTCTTTACAAGTTTGTTTGTGCATACAAATCTGTATTGATGGAATTATATTTAATCTTTCTGCACAAAAGAATGGAGTATGCCTTTCATGAATGCAGTGACCCCATTAGATTCATTTATAAAATCTATTTCTGATTTATTTATTTCTTTTATCATTTAAAATTCTTTCATACTGCTTTTTATACATGTTTGTTATCTTCCTAGTTTCATAAGTAAAATTCTTCATTTAACTTTGTTCTTTCTTGGTTGATAATGAAAGCATTTAAAGGCATGGATTTTCGCTTTCATGTGGCTTTGTCTAAACAAAGACAATAAAATTGAGAATTTTCAAGTATAAACTTAATGTGATTTGGAGGAAAAGGCAAATATTTGCATTCTCTATAGAATATAAGGCACAAGTTGTATATTTAATATCAAGCTATTGTGAATATTATAAAATCAAGCTGTTATTCATATATTCCATATCTTATTTCTGGCTAACTAGAATTATGAAAACTGACGGTTAGGATGAAAAAAATTTAGCCAGGGTTTAGGTGAAAGTCTGAGGTAAAAGATGAGACATGGTGCCACAGAAGGTTTCTTTTATATGTATCAAGACCGCAGGTCTGTGATTTTGCACTGTTGTTTACACATTGATTTGTAATTGCAGTGAATCTCTAACTTATCTTAATCTTCCTGCTGTTTTATATACACAGAAAAAGTATAATCCATATTATTGAACAGACTGCCTCTGTTTTCTGGTGCTTTAACAGAATATCTGAGACTAGGTAATTTATAAAGAAAAAAGATTTATTTTGGCTCTTGGTTCTAGAGGCTGGAAAGTCTAAAACCAGGTGGTTAAATCTCATATGAGCCGTGTTATGCTTCAACTTATGGTGGAAAATTGGAAGGAGAAGCAGCGCATGTGAAAGATGAACCGTGTGTGAGAGTGAGGGGAGATGTCAGACTTACTTTATAACAACCTTCTGTCAAGGTCACCAGTCCAGTTTCAGGAGCATGAGAGCTCCCATGAGACTGCATCCATTCATAAGGGTGGCGCCCCCCAAACCTAACCACCTCTTAGAGACCCCACCTCCAAATTCTCCTACAATGGGAATCAGATTTCATTATGAGTTTTAGTGGAGACACACCACATCCAAACCACTGCACAGACTAGTGCTGATTGTGTCCCCACTGTAGAATATCAGCTTCATCCATCATCAACTGAATTCAAATGATGATGCGTAAGTGACCCATGCCTTAAGGATAACAGGGACAATTTTAGCACAAAACTATAATTAAGGATATAAAGTATTGGACTGGGTCTTCCTGACTTGCCCAATGGCTAGTCTCATGACCTCAGACAGGCCCCTTTCCAGTGCACAATTTTGACCAGAAGTGTGATGATGGGTATATTCCCGTCTCATGTCCAAAATGAAGCATTTAACATTTCATCATTAAGTATCTGCATTGTAGACATTTGGTACATAACCTATATTATGTTACTGTAAGTGTTTTGCTAAGAAGTATCTGATTTTTAAATGAAGTATAGGAGTTAAATTCTTTCTATGTCTACTGACATCTATTAGTTTTTGTGCCATCATATTGCTTTTTTTCTCCTTTATTTTGTTACTGAGGTGAATTACAATCAGGTTCTCTAAGGCATCATCATGTTAAGTCATCTTGGCATTCCTGGGGTAAATCCTAATTCTTCAGTGCTCAATCATTTCACTTGACATTTTTGCCCAGAATCTTCACATATGATGGCTTTAAGCAGCTCTCAGAGTGATTGTTCTGTTTATCACCAAGCAGACTGTTTGGGATTAATACTTTATCCCTTTAGCATCATATTCATCCACTCTAATTCTTGGCAGAAGAAGTAGATATGGATAAAAGAACAAGGTCATGTATTTACAAACGGGAAAAGCAATGCCAACCCATCCTATGATGCCAACCCATCCTATGAACTCTACCTGATGGAGTTAATAGATTTAGTGAGTCTATAAAAGTTTCAATTCAGATATGTTACTTAATGATTCAGAAGAAACTCTGAAGTCTTCAAACATACTTCTTTTTGGATAGTATGTAGTTCTTTTCCTCATGAAATAAATAGAAAATTGGCAGAATTTTTACAATAATTATATTTTTGTTTCGTAGGATTTTTCTTCCTCATATTTCTTTGTCTTAGCAGTTCACCAGTGTCTCTGTTCTTTTTATTTTCTCTGATAGACATCCTGTTCATTTTTCTGGAAGCTCATTTTTATGTAACACACTTCTGTACTGTTTTGAAGAAGGGTGTGATTCCATAGCACCCCAAAACCTCAGCTTCCTGTGAACCATACAGGTACCCAGGTACCCCTGAAGCCAGAAAGCAGCTTGTAGTTGCTTGGAGTTATTTTTTCCCAGCCCCTGACAACCCAGCTTCAAATATTTTTATTTTTATTTTTATTTTTATTTGAGACAGGGACTCAGAGTGTTGCCTGGGCTGGCTTCAAACTCCTGGGCTCAAGGGATCCTTGTGTTTCAACCTTCTGAGTAACTAGAAATACAGGCATACAACCTGTGTCAGGTTTAAATTTTTTGACTTTCACCTTTTTCAGTTGTTTGGGGTCTTGATTTTAACATAGACTACCTTGGCTAGGTTTGAAACTTAAAAATTTTTAAAGAAAAATACTGAGACCTTAAAGTTTATATTGGTGTCCTTAGAAACTGCTTTTTCTTCAGAAATTCATGGTTCTCCTCCAACAGAGTAAGATTATAAGTAACCACTCACTGTGGGTGGTCATGGGAGTCCAATAGAGTTGAAGTGGTGTGTAACCTATTTTGGTCCTGAGGCCAAAATGATTACAGCAACCTCTGGCTAAAGATCGCAGAACTGGAATTTGAGAGAAAGATACAAGGAGTGAATAATCCAATAGCCCTGACTTCAGAATAGGATGTCTGAAGGACTTAAGAGATCTTAAAACCTGTTTTAAGTAATCAGATGGTCCAGTGGAATCCCCAGGTGATGCCTTAGACAATATTAAACAGAAAACCCCACTGTCCATGATGTATGCCAATTGATGCTCACTTGCTGCTTCCATATTCTTAGGTCAGGAATGCAGGCAGTTGCTAGCAGTGGTCCAAGGGCTCCGTAATTCCAGGGCTGGTAGCTCTGTTCTATTATTCTTGAGCCTCCTGCCAAGGGTACAGAATAGCTCAGCTTCGTTGGGCCTCTTGATCCCACATGTTGTGACTCTAGGCAGAGAATGTCTCCTCAGACCTCTCAGTTCTATGAGTAGAACCTGATTCTCTGGAATTTCTTTCCCTTTATATCTCATGGCTCAAAATAGTACCACATTTGCATCCCAGGCCAGTCAGTTCATAGCCTGATTCTTTTCTTTTCTTTTTTTTTTTTTTTTAATTCCTCCCGATGCTGGGGATCGAACCCAGGGCCTTGTGCTTACAAGGCAGGTACTCTACCAACTGAGCTATATCCCCAACCCCATCATACCCTGATTCTTAAACAAATTTGAGTTTCCCATAGAAAGAAAAAAGGGGAATGACTTTTAGGTGAGTTGTGGGTACCATTGCCAGCCTACCCACAGGACTCCATATCTTTACTTTTTTCCAGAAAGCACTCATGGTAATCTAATCATGTACATCCTTCAGTGGTTTCCCATTGTACCAAACACTTCATTCATGACCAGAGCCTAGCAGCTTGGTATCCTTATACTCCAGCCTCAGCCCCTCTGCCTCTCTCTTTACCCAGACCCAGCTAGGTCGGGTCCTTGCCTGCCTCTGGGTGTTTGTTTAGTAGTCTCTCTTGCCTGGTGCTTTCTACAGCTTTCAATCTCAGCTACAGGGACACATCTTCAAAGAGGCCTTCAGCTCTGTTAGGTCATTATCTCATGGACTGTCATGGCTGCTCTCAATAAATGATATTGTCCTAGTTCAACCAGGATCTCTGTGTGAAAGCCTTTGCCCTTCACAGCACCTCAGGATATGCTTAGAAGTGTTGGTGAATCTGTTGAGTAGAGTTGAGGGGAAATTTGGAGAATATTTGTTGGTGCTGTGAGACTGATTAAGGTTACTTAACCAAAGACGTGGAAATTCCTTTTATCTTCAAATGAGACATAATTTACCCCACTTTCTGGCCATATAACATCAATGGGGAGGAAGGCAAGGAAGGAAGTTCTACAAACAGGGCCTGTTTTCCAGTTTTCCTGTGGAAGCCTGGAGGAGGTAGACTCAAGAGGAGGTGGCAACATGAGAGGTCTGCAGGGAAATTTGCCTCAGGACACCACCTGGCTGGCTATGCACCAGGAGCTGAAGCTCACAAAAATTAAATTACACAACTAGAATGCCCATGCGTCACTCGCTATGTGAGATATAATAACTGTATGGCCCTAAACACAATAGTAACATGTTGGTGTATATACCAGGTTCTTCCCAGCAGATCTGTCTCTGGTTTTGAAACTCGGTGAGGAAGAGTAGAAGCTGAACTTTGGTGAAGAAATGTGGTCTTACAGGGGGGTTAGAACAAAGAACACTTGGGGCTTTGCCCCTACACTTAATTGTGGTTCCACTAGAGAAGGTTGTTTCTCACCATCAGCCTACGTGGACTGCCCGCTTTTCTGAGCTTCCTTGCCAGACCTTTATCCCCTGTGACAAATTCATTTTTCTCCTTAGACTTGTTAGTTCTTTTAATGAGATAAGGCCTGAGCATCATTCTTTTCCTTGAATGTGACCCCAGGACTCCTTATGAACCCTAGAGTTGCCCCAATATCTGCCTCCTATGTACCTTCTTGGGCAGCGCTTTATGGGGCACTGCTACTGCCAGTGCCACTCCCAGCACGCAGACCCTGCTTCTTCAGCTCACGTAGCAATTCCCAAAGGTGAAATTCAGATTTTTATCCTACATCTTTGAGTTTTCCATCAGCCTTTTCTGAAACAGAAGTGTAAATAAACTAGCATATCCTCTTCTCCCTTGACAGAATAGCTTTGCAAAAAGGAAAGAAAAATTCCAATTTAAACCAGTAAGCATGCAATATAGCTGTCTGTTAGCAGTATCTGTTCACAGAATGGCCAAGGATGAAGCAGAAGAAGTTTTGTAGTATCCAAGGCAGATTCAAAACAAACACACATTCTCACAGCAAAGTTACTCAAGCTGTTATTCCATGTTTGTTTACTTTTATGCTATATCTAATTTTAGCATTGATATTTATTCCATATTTTAGATATTCAGTAAATACTTGTCAGTTAATAAATGACTGAGTGAGTGGCAAAGAAATTTGCAATGGAATTAAAAGAGACTGCTATAATTTACCAATGTTAAAAATAAATTTTATCATATTTTAGTAATAGCTAGTACTCGGGGGAGGTATTAGGCATTGAACTCAGGGACATTTGACCACTGAGCCACATCCCCAGCACTATTTTGCATTTTATTTAGAGACAGGGTCTCACTGAGTTGCTTAGCACTTCTAATAGCTAGTATTTTAATGCTTTATATGTGCTAGGCACTCTAGATCATTTAATCATCATAACCTTATGCTGTAGATACTGTCAATATTGGCTTAATTAATTAGGATTCAAAACTGGATTTGACCTCAATATGCCTATCTTTAATCACTGATTTATATGGCTTTCTGGTTACTGAAAGCAAAGAAGAGATAGGAAAATATATAGAGCAAACCTAATGGCCCTAATACCCTGTGATCCTAGGCCAATGTTGTTTATTTTCCCTAAGAAAACAAAGCCTCATTTACTAGAAGAGTTTTACTTGATTGTAATACAGTGGAGAAGTTCACAGCAAAAATCTGAATCGTCAAGAAATGTTTTTGTTTGATTTCTAGCCTGAATCTTAAGAAGGGGTAAGAAGTAGTTTACCAGTTGAAGGGGTTGGGGTGGGGACTGGGGAATGTCACAATAAGAGTATAGCAAATCCTAAGGCCAGAAAGCCTGGCCCCTTGAGGAAGTAATGGACTTATTTTGTCATTGCTGGAGTGTCTAGAATGATCCCTCAAAGTGGACAGGAAGAAATGCCTGCCATGCAGATTGAATTTTATCCTCAAGACAGAGTAAGTCTTGGAAGGATTTTTTTTTAAATAGCAGCTTTATTGGGAAATAATTCAGAAAGTGTACATGCAGTGATTTTTAGTATATTCTCATGGTTGTATTCCCATCACCACAATCAATTTTAGGTCATTTTTAGTACCCATTAAACCTGTACTGCTTATTACAGTCACCCTATTTGAGTCAACTTTTATCTTGCTGTGACCAAAATATCTGACAAGAACAACTTACAGGAGAAAAAGTTTATTGGGGCCTCACAGTATCACAGGTCTCAGTCCATAGAGGGCTGAGTACATTGCTCTGGGCCCAAGATGAAGCAGCACATCATGGAGGACAGGTGTGGTAGAGGAGAGCTGTTCCCCTCATGGCATCAGGAGAAGGAGGGTAGAAGAAAAAGGGGCCACAGGGAAGATGCACCCTTCCAGGGCACACCCCCAAGTGAATCACCTCCTCCAGCCACACCCCACCTGCCTACAGTTACCACCCAGTCCATTCAAACTAGGATGGACTTGACTAGGTTACAGTTCTCATAATCTAATCATTTTACCTCTGACTATTCCTGCATTAGCAGGAGCTACATATACTAACCGTAACATGCTTCCCCAGTATCACCTTTGCCCTCTCATCCCTTGGCAACCTGTAATCAATTTTGTGACTCTTTGAATTTGCCTCTTCTGAACATTTTATGAAATCATATACTATGTGAGCTTTATCATCTGTTTTTTTCACTTAGTGCAGTTCTTTCAAAGTTCACCTGTATTATAGCATGTGTCAGTACTTCATTGTTTTTTATAGCTAATATTCCATTGTATGAATCTATCACATTTTGTTTATCCATTCAGTTGATGAACATTTGGGTTGTTTCTACTTCTTTGGCTATTATGAGGGTTCCACTTTTACCATATCCCACATCCTCCTCTCACTTATTGTCTTTTTGTGTTATCTGTCTAAAGTATTTCTGTGTGGTTTGATATGCACTTCCCCAAAAATGACATTAGTCGTTTCCCCACATTTTCATGTGAATGCTTGCCATTTTTACATCTTCTTTGGAGAAACAACTTAAATCCTTCACACATTTTTTGTCTTATTTGTCTTATGGTTGAGTTCTAAGAATTCTTTACATAGTCTGAATATAATGCTTTATCAGAGCTATAATTTGTGAATATTTTCTCTATTTTGTGGGTTATGTTTTTACTATCTTCTAATGTCCTTTGAGGCACACTTTTTAAAAAACTTTAATTGTATGAAGTCCATATTTATTGTTTTGTTGTTTGTGCTTTTGGTTTGAGGAATTTTAAACAAGGGAGTGACAGAATCACAGGTTAAGAAAGATTGCTAGGTGAGAAGGAATGAAGGACTTAATAGGGAGCAGGATAGAAGGGAGGACAAGGATTTGAAAGACATTCAAGCATCAGATATTCTAGGAGTTAGGTCCAGTAGGGTTTGGTGGCCAATTTGATGTTGGGAATTACTGGAAAGTGGTGTTTTAGTCCATTCACAGTCCCAGCTTGTGTGGTTGCACATGTGGTTGTGCTATTTCCTAAGAGGGAGCATAGAACCTGGAGCAGCTTGGGGAGGAACCATGTCTACTGAAGCAGAGAAGGTATTCAGGCCAGTTCATTGAGACTCCTGTCAGCACTTGCCTCTCCAGCCATAGATGACCCCTCGGCTTCTACGCCAAAGAGCCTCCAAAGCCAGGAGCTACTTCATTTCCTGTACCTAAGGCCTTCCTTTGACCCTCTGGTCCCTTTAGAAGCTGTAAAACTGTATGTAACCAGGATGTTCTCCTAGTTACACATTTCACATTTGCTGAGGTTTGTTGAAGAAGGAGGCACAATTGGAAAGTGTGGGGGTTAGATCTTAATATCTTTCTCTGTTCTCTTCCCACCTAGATGACTTACTCTTTTTTTAGTACTCAAGATCATTTTTATCAAATGGACAGTATAATCACCAAATTCAGTCAATAGACAAGTAAAATGACAAACATGGGCCATGGATGTGGTTTAGTGGTAGAGCTCTTGCTCATGTGTGAGGCCCTGGATTTACCAATGAACAAACTAACCAACAAACAAAAAACTGCAAACATCCTTACACAAGAAGCAGTTGCAGAGGGTTTACTGTACAAGCCATGTACCTTGCTATTCACAACATAACTTATCCGCCTTTGCTGGTTTCTAACTGAACTATCTATACAACTTAATGATATTGGAATTTATTTAGAATTTATTATAATGATCTTAACTCTATATCTGCCTATGTCTCAAGGTTATTGGGTGTGACTGGATGATGAAATGATATATGAAAGGCAAGACCGAATTTTCAAAAAAGATCTTTGCTTGAGAACCTACTAAAAATAACCACAACACTAAAATATTTTAGCCAAATTTTCATCTTACAGCTTTCTTTTATTTTGATGTACTGAATTCCTTTTTCTAGGACTTAACTTTGCTAAGGAGAGCGGCCTTCCATAGGATAGCCACATACTGTGGCTAATCCATCAGGAGGATAAAGGTCCAAGGCTTTGCTTTCATCAGGAACAGTAGTGAGGGCGTCCTTGTTGTGGAGCTTCCCAAGGGTTTGACTGAAGCCTTTGTGTGACAGCCTCATGGTTCTGCTTCCTTTTTCCCCATCATGGACACCCCATCCTTGCCCAGGCAGTTCTCAATAAACTTCCTGTCTCCACATCACCATCTCTAAGTGTTTCCAGAGAACCCGCCCTGTGATAGAATCTTTTCCCCATGTTCAGTGTCTGACAAAGTGACAGGGCACCTGGGGACAGTGACTCTTTCTCAGTTTCTGGGTGGGTCTGATCTCAGCTGCCTATGTGCTCCCAGCACTGCCCTGGCCGCTGTGGAACTACCTCTGCTGACACCTGCCTCTGGCAGTTTTAGGCCATCAGGAATGGCTTTCACTGCCCTTTCCAGGAAGTTCTGGTGTTCCTGGGAAATTCCTTTGAATCTATTTGTCTTAAAATCTTACAGTCCCCATTTCAATTTTTTTTTTTTTCTTTAAAGCCAAAAGAAGCCTTTATTTTAGCTGGCCAGTGTCGATCCCCTTACACCTAAAAGCGGTGTCCCGGGAAATCACGCTTTAGTTCTTTTGTTGCCAACTTTTATAGGGCGTGGGAAAGGATTAGGGTGGGGCTATAGGGAGGGGATTTGGGATTGGGGTGGGCTATAAGGAGGGGATTTGGGATTTGGTGTGGGGCTGAATTCCCTGGGGAGCACAACATTTTAATCTGTTTTCTGTGCTATAACATTCCCACTGGTCTTATCCACATTAACAAATCCTTGTTTAGGAAACTAGTGATTTTTCAGTTTCCAACTTCCCAGACTCTGATGGGTTCCATTCCTCAGTTTGACCAGATTTCTTATTTTACACTAACTGCCTGTCCTTAATTAGGAACTTTTTCCTGCTGTAAGGAGAGTGGGCACTGACTGCTCTTGCCGCTTCGAGCTGGAGGGGGCAGAGTCTGGGGAAGCAGCTTGAAGTTCCTTTTAGAAATCTGGTCAATGAGGAGCAGAAGTCTGGTTGGGAAGAGCAGGTTGTAAAGTCATCTGGGGTTGGTGCTTCTATGAGAGAGAAACAAAATGACCTAAGTACCAAATTGAGATTAATACAGAAAATCATGACAAGGTAGAAGTCAATCTGTCACCAGGTGGAAGAACTGAGAAGTTGTTCCCAAAACAAGGCCTATCAAACGCTGGAGAGGTTGAGGCCTTTATCTGGGAACTTGAGTTATCAGGTACATTTGCCTGAGAATCTCTCTTTTGTAGCCTCCAGTCCTATTCTAGGGGCTAACACAAGTACATCTTAAGTTACATTAAACTATTATTTCTTTTAAATGCCCAAGACTGTTTGTGGTTTGGTTTTAACTGTTTTGCTAGGTGTTTAAGATCAAGCAGGTCAAATGGACTGTTCCTGTCTCTCAAGAGTCAGCTGAGTTCCCACAGGGTCACTCGTGGGGAATTTAAGAGTCCTGTGCTTGGGTGGTGGCAGCTCCTGCATTTCAGCAGCTCCTTCATCCCAGCAGCCTCTGCATTCAGCAGGATTCCAGCAGCTCCAAGGCAGCGGCTTCTGCCTTGGGGACAGCTGACAGCTCTTTGCTTCCATTCATGGCAAAGGGAGGCTGGTCCTTGCTCACTCCCATCAGCCCCAGGAGGGCAGGGGTTACAGGCCCCATTTCTGAAGAAGTTTCTTTTCTTTTCTTTCTTTCTTTCCTTTTTTTTTTTTTTTAATAATGTAATACTTTTTTTCCTATTTTATTTTATTTTTTATGTGGTGCTGAGGATCGAACCCCAGTGCCTCACACATGTTAGGCACTACCACTGAGCCACAAGCCCAGCCACAAGAAGTTGATTTTCAAAAATCAGAGATGTTGGAAATGCATGGAAGAGATTTCTCTTTTCAAGGGGAAAAAAAATCACATTTGATAGGTGATTTCTATCTAGGTGTTTGATAGAAATCTAGGTGTTTGATAGTGTAATTCCTGAGCCAGAGAAGCTAAATTCAGGAGTTTTCATTGCTGGCCAGCAGAAAGGCCAACACAAAAGACAAACTAGAACTCTTTAACAGTCATGAAAATAAAAGTTTTGGTCTCAGCTACTTAATACACAGGATGATTCTTTTCAAGTGATTTAATTTCTTCCTCTCTTTGTTAATCTTTGAAATGAGTATTAAAACACCTGCCTATTTATCAAGTCCCTATAAGAAGTGTTGAAGCTACTTAAGGGATGCTGGTATTTATTTCTTTTCGTTTTTTAAAATTTACTTTCTTTAAAACATTTTTAATATTTATTATAATTGTTTATATAATTATAAATTATATAAATTTATGTGTTACTAAGTTTCTTAAGGCCTCAATAAGTTGCTAAGGCTGGGCTTGAATTTGTGATCCTCCTGCCTCAGCCTCCTGTTCTTTTTTTAAAAAAAATAGTGTTCTGGAATACATTGTTAAACTTGAAAAAATTACTCCAAAATCAAGAAGTGATAACTGCATTTGAAACAGTAGCTGATTTATATAGGTTTACTGGCCCAGCAGTCTACACCGTACCCATCACCATGCCATGTCACTACTCTTTGATGCCTGTGATTTTGACAAGCCAACACACGAGAAATAGAGGGACACAGGAGCCTCAAAGGGGCCAGAAGTCTTAGTTGCACTCAGAGACCTTCCTTGATGTGTTCAAGCTTTGTGTTCCTTGTTCAACTGACCCACAGACGTCCCAGCCAATCACATGCATATTTCTAGATCTCAGATAACATGCCTCTGCCTGAGTGTTGCCAGCAAAGGCAGCATGCTCTGCAGAAGGCCATGAGCTGCCTCAGCATGCAAGACTCAAAGCTGCCCTCCCTTACTGCTCTCCAGATCCTTCATACTTTAGCCTTCTATATATAAAATGTTGTGGATCTTTTTCCTTAAAGTTGTCTTCTGTTTCACAAAATTGCTATTGTTAAGATTATAAGACTTATGACTTTTTCCACAAATTGTGATTTTCTTGGTTGAATGGACCTATATTATTATTCATATTGTATACATAAGCCCATTATAAGAGAAGGAATGGCTCTTATTAAGTGCTTACTATGTACCAGGCACTGTGATAAACTTTTTGAGTACATTATTTCATTGAACCACTCCATTGTTGAGGCAAGGGATTAAAATAAAAGGTTTGATTTGGTAGATTTAAAACCTGGTGGAAACTGGTGTGGTGGCGCACGCCTGTAATCCCAGCACTTGGGAGGCTGAGTCAGGAGGATCACAAGTTCAAAGCCAGCCTCAGCAACTGAGCGAGGTCCTAAGCAACTCAGTGAGACCCTGTCTCTAAATAAAAAATACAAAATAGGGCTGGGGATGTGGTTCAGTGGCCGAGTGCCCCTGAGTTCAATCCCCGGTTTAAAAAAAAAAAAAAAAAAAAAAAAAACCTGCTAGTCCAGCTCCCAGAGTCTGTACCCTGAGCCATTTTAATGAACTTCAGCAGCTTTCAAATATTTCGACCACAAACTATGAAGTGATATATTCTTCATCGCTGTCCAGAGCCACACATTTTTACAATTGAAATGCAAGTTTCACAGAGCAATGCTGACCCTTAACATAGGCAGTGTACTTTGGCTGTGTTCATTCCCATTTTTTTTTTCTTATTACCTACCTACTTCCTCCCTTCTTCCCTTCCTTCCTTCCATTCATCTATCCATCTATCCATCCATCCACAGCTTCCCAAGTGAAAAACACTGCATGCAATATTGCCATTCAATGTTTGTTCATTCATTCATCAACTACTCATTAATTACCTCCTCTGTGTTTGACCCTCTACAAGCACAGTGGTGAATAAAGCAGGCAAGGTCCTTGTCCCCATAGAACTGGAAACCAGAAGATTTTGCACATGAAATGCAGTTGGAAAAAAATTTATTTCAGATGAAGACCCTCAAACCCTCCCCCCCCCAAAAAAAAACCTGGGAAGAAATCTATTAGGTATCAATTTTAAATTACTCCCCTAAATTTACAGCTATTTAATGATATAGAAAAGGGTCAATGATGTTTATTGCAGTGTTGATCATAATAACAAATTAATTAGTATTTTCAGACAGGAGAATAATAATATACAGCAATTAAAGTACTGACCTAATGAGATGTGTTAGCAATATGGATACCTCTCCAAAACACAGTTAAAAACAAGTTACAAGAGCATAATAAGAATTGTACAGGAAAAAAGCATATTACTTACAGTATAATACAGTGCACTAAAAAACCATAATGTAATTTATATAAAAGTTTTTAAATATCCAGGACAATACTATGTATTATCATAGGGACCTATATCTATTATAAAAGTGGAAAACCCTTCAAGGAATGGCCACACATCAGTTTTGGGATATTTCTTATCACTCTTGGAGGTGGGATGGAAGGTTGATGTGTTAACAAATATTAATAAAGTAAAAGACAGCAAATGTGGCAAAACTCAACTATTGTCAAGTATGTCTGGGTGAATGGTTATTTCATTATTTGGTGTGCTTTTCTGTATTAATTATTACAGTGAAATGACTTTTATGTACTCACCTATGTTTCTGGGACTTGCACATTTCTATATACTTTGCTTTCTATCACACTTGTGTTTAATTTCTCCAAACAAACGCTGCAACAAGTATCTTATGGTTGAGATTTGGGGGATTTGCAGGGCATTCAGGGTTTCAGGGCATTGCTCGCGTCTCACCAGCAGAGGGCGCTGCTCCACAGCGGATATACGATAGGGGCAGCCACACCAGGCATCCCGCCCGTCCTGCCGATGTAGTACCGGTGCCTCTCACAGAAGCGGTGCTCTACCCTGGCGTGGGAAAGCAAGTTATTTTAAGTACTTGTAACTTGCTTTCTGTTTGTGAAAAGGGGCACAGAATCCAGCCATTTGGACACACACATCATGTTTTTCTGAACGTTTACAACCTGTTTCTCAGGCTAAGAATGCAAGAAACATTACATGCTGAGAACATCATTTACTGTTGCATCAGTGAGCCTTGCTGCTACTTTGTGGGGAACTTCTTTGTCATTAAACTAACTGGGGAACCTTCTTTGTTCTAGATGGAAAAAGATTATTCTTACCTGAAGGAGATCTGTGATCATCAAGCAGAACAGCTGAGCAGAACCAGCCTAAAACTGCAAGAGAAAGCATCAGAGAGTGATGCAGAGATAAAAGACATGAAAGAAACTATATTTGAATTGGAAGATCAGGTGGAACAGCACCGGGCTGTCAAGTTACACAATAATCAACTCATTAGTGAACTAGAAAGTAAGTCAAGCCATGTCCAGGTGAAACACGTAATGACCCTGAGTAGGATGCTAAAGAAGCTGGTATTATCTGGTGATTGTGGAACAGTTTCTAAGTATGTGTGTGTCTGGGGTCTTTAGAAGAGTCTTTTCAGTGCTGTGTAATCTCTCAAGAAGAATGGCACTTAAGAAATAGTCATTAATCTCTTAAATTAAGTCAGAAAATAGATGACAGAAGAGATTGTTGACCATAAGTCAGTAGCATAGGGCAACTACGAAAAGGAGCAGGTTGGTGCATTTCAGATGTGTTAGGTACTGGTATGTCTCATGCTCCTGCCTCTGTCTTGAGACAGATGTATGTGATATATACTGACATCTAGTTTGTTTTGAGTTTAGCTGTGACTGTGTGAGAGTTCACATGGACTTTTCCTAAGGATAGTCCCCAGCGTATAAGAGGGTTTTTCAAA
The DNA here is from genome assembly GCA_020662805.1 of Glaucomys volans. Lineage (NCBI taxonomy): Eukaryota > Metazoa > Chordata > Mammalia > Rodentia > Sciuridae > Glaucomys > Glaucomys volans. The sequence continues at coordinate 526,576 of JAJEJO010049325.1, read as the reverse complement.
ATAAATTGCTTACACTCATCAAGTACAGACAATGTGTTGTCTTTTGGATCTGAAGGATAGAGGTTCAGAGTGGAATGAATAATGTGTGCCCTTGGTCTAAGGGAAGAAAACAATTCCAACATTTGTCACATTGATGGTAGGATATCAGATAACATGTTGACCACTTGTTACTAAAGAGACATCAATATATGATTTATTTATAAGTTCATTGTTTGCTTTGAATAAGGAAATATTTTAAAGAGATTAAACATTGCCTACTTTGTCCAAATAAGCCTTATGAAATTATCACATCTATTGTGTTTTGCTTTTATAACTAAAGAATTAATACACAAAACTTTTAACAATACTAGAAATGGTTAAAAATAGCTTAGTTGCCTGAAAAGTTCCCTAATATGTATATTTGATCTTCATTATTCACAGATTCTGTGTGCATAAATTCACCTGTTAACTAAAACATTGTTTTTATTTTGTTTATTTTTTTATGTGGTGCTGAGATTTGAACACAATGCCTCACACGTGCTAGGCAAGTGCTCTACCACTGAGTTACAACCCCAGCCCCTAACTAAAACTTATTTGTAATCCCCAAATCAGTACTCATGATGCTTTCATGGTTATTTTTGGACATGCACAGAGAAGTGAAAAATTAGTCATCCCAGCATTTACATTTCCAACTGAGATCAAAAAGACCCTCTCTTCTTGTCTCAATTCTGATACTGTATATGTGTCCTTGTTACAATCCACTATGCCATGTTTTTAGCATTTTTCTGCTTATTTTTGGTGATTTTGCTGTTTAAAATGCACCCCACACACACCCCATGCAGTGCTGAGGTACTTTCTGCTGACTCTAAGTGTAAGAAAGCTGTGGTGTAGTTGATGGAGAATTTTGTGTGTTAGATAAACTTGGTTGGGGACTGAGTTTTGTGTCATTGGGCACATTGAGTTCAATGTTAATGAGCCAACAATCCAATACATCCAGAGAAAGAAAGAGGAACTTCTTCAATCTGCTCATAAGGCTGCTCTGGAAAGTGCTAAAGTAATATTTACAGTGCACGATAAAGCTATGGAGATAAAACATGTAGCAATCGGCATTGTTGCAGTGTCAAAAACCAAAGAAATTTACTTTCATATTGCTTAAGATCAGAAAAGTGTTCAGTCCTTCTCATTGCACACCCAGAAGGTGTGAGAAAAGTTAAACTTGCTAGCAAAAAAGGTTCTTGGGGCTACAGAAGAATCATAAAAATACCTTTCCAGTATCACAAAGGAAAGGGAAGAGCATGTTTCTAACATGTTTAGCAACATGTTCATTTGGCAAAGGAACCTATGTAATGCAAACAGAATTTCAGTTAATGAAAAACGTTGTGAGCAGAGGCTTGTGGGAACCTAGCTCTGTACCCCCAGGAGCAGAGCGACAGTGTTTGCTAGGTGAGTGAGCCTGACAACTTCACGTACCTGCCCAGGTGGCGAGAACCGACTGTGCTCTGTGCCTGTGGTTAGTGCACAGCCATAGTGCCTGTCCCCTCCCTCGTCAGGCGTGGTGAGCTGCAGTGCCTTGGCTGTCACGTCACACAGGCTCAGCAGTGGTGCTAGCACATGATTAAGGACTATTTCCAAAGAGCACTGCCCTTGAAAAAAGTAAAGTCAAAGGAGATGAGTTCTGTTTTGTTCAGGTTTGTTTTTGTAACATATCGCTATTGAGAAATATGGTTGTATTGTCCTTAAATTCTTAACAGTCAGTCCAGACACACCAGAAAAAGCAGTGTGTAATTAATGTCCACAGCAAATTTCAGGCCCATCCCCAGTGATTATACCATAATCTATCCAAGACTGAAAATAACACAGAGCATCTTTTAAGAAGCTTTTAAACTTCTGTTAGGAATATTAAGGTATTAAGATATATTTTTGTTAGGAGAATCAGGCACACTCAATTACCGGCCCTAATCACTCCTTCCCGTAAGATTCTTGAGAAAACAGGCAGAGCAATAAAAAGAAGTGAAGGAGGATTTTCTTACTTTTTAGGCACTGATTCCAAACACAAATTCTTAGGCTGCGCATGCTGACTTATAACTGCTAGAATAGAACATGACTATAAGGATTCTTTTTAACCTTCTCTAATGACTCTGATTCATATCCTTAATAGACAAGTGCTACTCTAGAGTAGAGAAACCTTTCAGGAACTTTAACTTGGTGACAAACATGATGAGAGCATTTAAGTGGCTCTGATAGCAGCATGGAACAAATTGGAGACCTGGAGAACCAGTGATGGAAGTTGTTCTTAACTAGGGAAAGGTGATCAAGCTATTAGAATATCCATGGGCCCAGGTTTTGTCTGTGCTCAGAGATTCTGGGCCCATGGGTCTAAAGCTGGTGTCTTACAAATCTGTGCTTTTGAAAAGTGCCACATATAATTCTGAGGTTTAACTATGATTAAGAACTGCAACTCTAGAAATGCATTTCAAAGTCACAGGAATAATAATCAATCATATCCTCTCTTATACAAAAGCCCTGTACCTTTCAGTGATAAAGACTTCAGGATGATTGTGTGCAAAGAGCAGGGAGGCCCAGCACAAGTGTATAAGTGTGAACAGCTATAGAGGTCTTCTCCTATAGTGCCATATGGTGGTACTTCTGATAGTATATCCTAAATAAACACTACTTATTTCCCAAATTATCCCATTCCCCATCTTAGAGGAATCTTTTGCTGCTAGCTCCCCATCTGCAGGGTGCTAAAAATTGAATTCATAGTAGAAGGGATGGATTTGCCCTATTTTGGCCTCTGGAGCTGTCCCTTTGCTATGCAGCTTACTTTTCTCCCAGAAGTCTTACAACTTTTTCAACTCCTCTCTCAATCCCTCATTTCTAGGCAATGTGATCAAGTTGGAGGAGCAGAAGTCAGACTTGGAACGACAGCTGAAGACCCTGACAAAGCAGATAAAGGTGAGTGTGCGTTAGGGTTGTGAACAGAGAGCCTTCTCCATTATCTCACTGTAAGTGATTCCCAAAGTTTGGAAACATTGAGAAAATACCAGTTGCCTTTCTAGCCTGCTTTTTCATGGAAAATTTCAACAGTTTGAGCCTTCTTGTTGGCAGGAAGTAAAACGAAACTAATTGTTCAGTTTTAGGATGGGGAAGTCTGTGACTTGAAGATGGAATTTCCACCTGTTCTCTTCCAGTAGACCTTTAATGCAGGGCCTCACTGCTGGCCATTCTTTCATGGTGTCTGATATGGTGTTTCTAGGCCCCTGCCTGCATGCTTGTCCCAGCAGGCATGTCTCACAGGTGTGGACTCTGGCATTTTCAGGAGGAGACAGAAGAATGGAGGCGGTTCCAGGCAGACCTGCAGACTGCAGTAGTTGTGGCCAATGACATCAAGTGCGAGGCGCAGCAGGAACTGCGCTCTGTTAAGAGGAGGCTGCTGGAGGAGGAAGAGAAGAATGCCAGGCTACAGAAGGAGCTGGGGGACATGCAGGGCCATAGCAGGTGGGTCAGGGGCAGAGCACAACCTCTGTGAGTGTGATGGTACCTGAACAGTGCTTTGGCTTCTCACTTAATCACTGTGCATGAGGCTGTGTTATAGAGACAAAAGCTTCTGTGTCTCTCTGTGCCAGGTTCTATGATGTCTTTTCTTTGATCAGTCTACCATTAACCATAACACTCACTACCTTACTAGGAACTTTCCATCCAGGGTTCAAATCACTGCTCCCATGGGCTTTTTCAAAAAGGCCTGACATAATCCACTTTATTAAAAAAGATAAGTGTGGAAAACAAAAAATCTTGCTGATTCATGACTTTCTGTTGTTGGGGTAGAATGGAGACCACACAGTGTATTAGCGCAAAGGCCCTACTGAATAGACCTTTAAGAGGAGGGTATTCCTAAGGTGAGCTTAAAACTAATTATTATTTAAAATTTAAAGGGAGAGGGACAGATAAAATTGTAAGCAATATTTTAGGCTTTCACTAATGAGATGTTATCTTTACCCAATCAGAAGTCACTGTCCTTAACTTCAAGGTTTTTGAATATTAAGAAATTATTTTGAGTTTTTAGATGTTTTTCAAATATAAAATATACTCTTATAAAATCAGATTTAGTGGGTTCTGAATTTTGATGTGTTTAATTTACTCTGATCCTGTTTTCTAGGATCAGAAGGGTTGTTTGTTAGCTTGCTTCTGCACCTAGAGGTCAGATATTCTATGATTGTGAATGTCATGACAGTGGAAAGAGTGGATTTCTTCTGAGAATTCAGTTTTGATTCTATCATCAAACTTGCTCTAATTAATCCCTTGCTCCTTTGTTCATGACTTTTTATAAAGTGGCTTCTAAAGAAGGAACAGTGTGTCCAATTCCATACTTCAGTCTTGAAAAAAATCAAAATCATTATTTACAGTTATAGCTCTACCTTCTAGCCACAGATGTGGTTTTACAGGAAGTCAGTAGAATAGGAAAATGAGATTTCACAGTGTTCCCTATTGAAAGGACTACAAAGTTGTTCTAGTTCACTTTTGTGTCTGCTTTTGTCTGTTTGTCTTGCTTCCATGATTTATATCTTTGGAAGAAGAACTAAGTCATAACTTATGTTGCTTCCTATCTATGTTGTTTTAAAGATTTTTCGTGGTGTTTCTAAATAGATTATTATATGAGATGTTGAATTCCATAGATTGTAAGATACAGGCTTGAACTCTAACAGAATAGGAAATCTGTGTGTGTCCAGGCAGTTCAAGGCTTCATACACTACATCTTGCACCTTCAAATTTAAAGTTACTTTTTCTTTTAAACACAGAATTTCTCTTTTTCTTTCCCCACTGCCCTTTTTTTTTTTTTTTTTTTTTTTCTGGAACTGAACCCAGAGTCACTTAACAACTGAACCATATCAGTAGCCCTTTTCATTTTTTTAATTAGATCAGAGTTTTACTAAGTTGGTTAGAGTCTCTGAATCACTGGAATTATAGGCATGTGCCACTGTGCCCAGCTCCTGTGATTTTTTTTTAAACCTGCCTTCCAAATCTAGCAATTTAATCCTTTATCACAAAACCTTTCAAAATTTTAGAATTGACACCAGTCAGAACATGGCACGTTACTAAAAATCATTAGACATCAGAATGTTTCTTGCCTGTCATTGCATTTGTCAGAACATCAGACAACTTCTGGTGATGGTTTTTTTGTCTGGTTTTGCAATTGTCTGACAGGCTGCCCCCTTTAAGGAGTTGGCTGTTTGCCAGGTGTGATAGTGCATGCCTATAATCCTGGTAGCTCAGGAGGCTGAGGCAGGAGGATTGTGAGTTCAAAACCAGCCTCACCAATTTAGTGAGGCACTAAGTAACTCAGCTGAGACCCTGTCTCTAAATAAAATATTTTTTAAAGGGTTGGGGATATGGTTCAGTGGTAAAGTGCACCTGGGTTCAATCCCTGTTACCAAAAATAGTTGACAACTTGAAAGTTACTCACTGATGGCCCAGCTACCTTTTGTACCTACCATATGAGCAATAATGGAAACCAACTCTCAAAGCTCCTGCAATTTAGTGTTTCCATTTGACTGAATAAGTACTTGACTGATACTCAATTTGACTTTGACAGTCATCTCATAAGAACTCAAAGGTCATTCTTGGCTCAGCCACAGCCACAGAATTTGCAGAACATTCTCTGATGAGGTCTTCCAAGCACAACTGAGAGAAGGTAAGAGCATCTGTAAAGCACCTTGACTGTGACTGGGGTTAACTGGTTCATATTCTCATTTTGAACAGATTGGTATTCAAGGCAATTGTTAGAGTCAAGCTGATAGGTGGGGAAATGAATGATGAGCCTAGATAGGAAAACAAATTAGCATTTGTTACCAAGAACTCAGTAACTAAAACAAAGTGGGATATTATTTAACTTACTAAAGATCTTCAGTTCTGTTACATTTTCAGAGATATTTTTGTTTTATTTATCTAGTTTTTGAGATGAGGTCTTGCTATGTTGCCCAGACTGGTCTCAAACTTGTGCATTCAGGGAATCCTCCCTCCTCAGCCTCCTGTGTAGCTGGGACTACAGACCCATGTCACCACCCCCAACTGATATTTTTTAGAGTAAGAATAACTGATGTTAAGATTCATGGGAAATCAAGGCATAGACATTCTTAGCCACACCCAGCAGTGTCTCCTCCCCAGGCCTGGCTCCATCGTATGTAATAGTGTTTCAGGGTCCCTTTAAACCATGCTGCTTGAGACTGTTTGGTCAGCTGGCCTTCCTCTACTGGGAAAGTCAGAAATGAGTGGCAACACTCCATTTATTCGGTATAATCTTTGAACCTCAGTTCAAAAATCTCTGAATTTTAACTGTGATTTGTGGGCCTGATCTTTCTGTCATAGAAATTTGAAAGCAGTCTTTTACTGGATATATAAATTAATGAGTAAAAGGATAATGAAAAACTTTCTCAACCTTGGCTTTTTCCATTTTGATCAATTAAGAGAAAGGCATCAAAATAAAGACTTTCATTGAAATTAAATTATGAGATCTGGGATTAGGAGGATAGCTCAGTGGTAGAGTACTTGCCTAGCATTTTCAAGGCCCTGGGTTGGATCCTCAGCATGAGGGGGAGTGGCGTCATCAGATCTTCTTCCTAAAAAGTTGAATTCTGAGGCCTGGCAGATACAGAGAATACGCAGACAACCCAACATCATGATTCCGTAGGCCACACACCAACTTTGTTAATGAAGGACATGATATGGGCTTCATGAACAGTGGCAGAGAGTGACCCATAAGCATTTATTTCTCTTGTTCTAAAACAGTAGAGGCCATTCTTTTTAGAATGACTTACCCAATTCTTACTGTGTTTATCATATAACACCAAATAAGCATCCATGGAAGATGTCTTAAAAAGAAAGTGGTCATTGAAAACACTTAACATTTGTTTCTAATTAAGGGCATTCATATCCATGATAGAATATCCCAGATTCACGTGTTTTCAGCCCGTACTACCCACCGATTCTCACATTGTCCCAGCTGAAGTGAGCAGCATGGTGGCTTGTCATGTGCAGACTCTGCTGGAATTGGCTTTTAACTTGCGTGTGCACATCCACGTCACGCCCTAACATCCCTCGTGTGTGCCTGTGCTGCCCTCTGTGTTGTTCTTTGCATTCTGATGTTTCACAGCTGCTCAGCAAGTGTTCTGTAGCTACTGCTGAAGGGGAAGTGTGGGAGTTGGAGGTATATATTCTTGGGTAGCTAAGATGTCTTTTCCAGCATTCTGTTATCACTCTGTTATACTAAATCCCTGGCCTTGGTGGAGGGGGCCAGGTCCCTTGGGATTCCTAAGCAGTTTCCAAACAGACCTTACATTAGCTCCTACAACTGTCAGGACCACTGCATTTCATTTGACCCTTAATGTAAAAAATGGTATTCTGGTATCCTTTTACTCCAGCAAGCATAATTTATTTGTTTACACATTTCTTTCATAGTTTAAATTTACAGGTTTGACATTAAATATATAACCTGTAATTGTATTTTTTTTCTTTTTTACTGTGCTGAGGATTGAACCCAGGGCCTCACACATATTAAGCAAATGCTCTACCACTGACCTATATCTGACCTATATCCTTAGTCCTACTCTAAGCCTAAAGGCCTATATCTGCCTCTCTGCTTCCTGATCCCCATTTTACAAATTTGTTTTGATATGCTTCCAGTAAACCTTTAGGATTTTCAGGCTGTCATAATAAAATACATATATTTATGTATGTATTTTTTTTGGCCTTGACAATAGATGGAAGCATGAACTTCTCTATAAATGACAGTGGGCAGATGTTTATCTGGACATCTCTGCTTCTCCAAAACAGTTCTTTGTTGGAGAAGTACTGCTGGAAGGAACCTTGTAATGGCATTTTGAAGTCTCTGACATTTTTTTGTCTGACTTCCAAAAAAATTGGAGCAGAAGGAGTGAAAACTTGTTGGCAATGTTGTCGATATTTACTTTTCTCTGTGGGACAGTATAAGCTGTTAATTCTTGTGTTATAAACGAAGATCCCATTGCCTTACGTCGCTCCTTTACCAGCCTTCCCTCCCATTTCTATCTTCACAGCTCCATGGTCTCTGTCAGCTAGCAGAGCATTTGGTGGAAGAAAGACAGTCCAGCCCTTGGCATGATTGGAAACTACAGCCATTTCTATATGAAAGGGGGAATCTGTAGAGGAGAAATTACTGCTTTGTAAAGAACCCAGTTGTCTCGCATACATTCATTGTTCCATACAGAGGCATTGCAATCAAGTCTCTTTACCTCTTTTCTACATTCTGGAATCAACTCATGCATGATCAAAGATAATCCTTCTCTTTTTTTTCTCAGAAGATTCAGCATTCTCTTTTTTTGAAGAGTAAAATGAAGTTCAGAAAAAAGTAAAAAACAAGTCCTGTGAAAGAAATATTTTATATGTAATTAGTGTTCAGAAAAAATAGTGGCATAGCAAACTCCAAGTGTTGGTGAATGCAGCCCATGTTTGGGTTCTCCGTTTTGGTGTTTATTTATGCTGCCTTTTGGTATAGCATCTGATAATCTGAGAATTCACGCTACTTAAGGCAAAATAAGAAGCCATCTGCATGATGCCTTATTCTGAGGAAGTTAGAAAGTTCTGCTCCCTTTTATCAAGTCTTGATTGAGCCTTTCCAAGCTGGGGTCTCACTTCATTACATCTGAAACAAGCTACCACTGAGCTTTGGTCTATTTTCCAGAATCTTGATTGGGCTAAACATAAATAGATGTTTGGTTGATAATAAAAGATGAAGTTAACCAGATAGGTATGCAGGGTGACAATGCTAACTGAAAACCAGTGAAGGACAACATACAACAAAAGCCTTGTGAATAAAACTGATCCTGGAAACTTTAAGATTTTTAATGCAGAAGCATACAACCCAGAGTGGTCCAGAATTTAAAGTTTGAGTCTAAACTTTTGGAGGAACATTTGTAAATATCTTTACCTGATTCAGCAAACTCCAAGGGTTTTTTTGTTTTGTTTTGTTTTGTTTTTTCCGGTGCTGGGGATTGAACCCAGGGCCTTGTGCTTGCAAGGTAGGCACTCTACCAACTGAGCTACATCCCCAGCCCCAGCAAACTCCATAAGGCAAAAGCCTACTGTACTTCTCACATCAGGAGCAGTTTACAGTGTGTACAGTGTAGGGTTGTTAGCTACATCATGCTAAGGATAGGACAAGATTTGTTGTCTAATAAGAGAAAAATTAGGATCAAGAATGCTCTTTAAACTCAGGAAGATGTTTTGGGGAGTCAAATTGGGGAGCACAGATTCACTAGAAATATTTAGCTTTGTGTAGGAAAGAAGAGACATTGATGTCTTCTCTAAAAATAATTGCGACACTTGCTGAAATTGCCCTAGTACGATTGAAATTTTTATTCTGGGAGATATTTACCTCAGATTGAGAATTCTGAGAATGACTTAAAATTTGCTGGGTGTTTTCAAATATAAACAGTAAATAAGAAAACAATAAGAAAAATGCAGTCTCAACTTAAAATGCACAGCTGTGTTCACATGCATATTTTAATCTATCTTTACTCCAGGTACTGTTGAATATTTTTATATGTAAGCATTTATGAAGTGCTAAATAAATGTTATTATTTAGAAGAGTCTGTTGTTTGATTTTTAATCACTCATCACACTTCTTCAGGACCTTTCTGTTGTTTTGTTCTAATTGTTTTTCCCTTAATATATCTAAAGAACTTATTTTTCCCCATGCTGTGAATCAAACCCAGGGCCTTGCTCGTACTAAGCAAGTACTTTTATCACTGAGCTTTTATCCCTAAACCCTAGTTTCAGAACTTTAAAGTCATATCAAATAGCTAGAATTTGAAGTAGAAACAAGCTAAGTTGTAGATAAGAGGTTGATATAGAATCTAAACATAACTTTTAATGATTTCATTGTTAGAAAAAAAGGAGCATGAACATAAATATTAGTTTTGCAGAAATTAATATTTAAAGCAAAACTAGAGTAAAAAAATAGTAATATATAGAATTTGAAGTTTAGATTAAAATTTTAAAACTATTTGAAATTTTAAAAAATTGATGATTTAATAATTTGATTTTTCTTAATTATGGAGTAATATGTAAGAATACTGATGGTAAAATGGAGATGTGTGAAGAAAAATATTAATCCTTCTCCTTCTTTTGTTATCACCTTATAAGGTAATCAGTGTTAACAGTGATTACCTCTCCCTTTACTCATATAAATGTACCTACAGGGCTCTTTTTTTTATTTTTTATAAACATGGGATTATATTCTATACAGTACTGTGCACGTTCACATTTCATTTGATGTGTCCTGGGCAATATGTACAAATTTAAGTCATTTTAATAGCTGCATGGTATTCTACATGTACCAGAGAATATTTAAATGTTGCCTTACATTACTGAGACCCCAAGGTTATATTTTCTAGTCTTTTTCTCCCTCATAATGCTATAACATAACCTTATATGGTTGTTCTTTAATTAATTTGTTTATTTAATTTTGGCGTTGGGAATTAGACCTAGGGTCTTAAGCATACTAAGCACACACTTTACCACTGAGTACCCTCCCAGTCGCCCTCCCCCTACCTTTTTTATAGGATGGGTTCCTCAAAATATGATTGTTACATTAGAGAATGTTCATGTTTTTATTTTCATAGATACTGCCAGATTATTTACCTTAGAGTTGTGATGCTTTAGTCTTTTTTTAATTTATTTTTTGTTGTTGTAGATGAACACTAATACCTTTATTATTTATTTTTATGTGGTGCCAAGGATTGAACCCAGTGCCTCACTTGTGCCAATCAAGTGCTGTACCACTTGAGCCCCAACCCCAACCCAATGTTTTAGTCTTGATGTGAATGCCCACTTCTATAATAGCCTAAGAAATTGGTACAATATCAATTTTAATTTTGCCAACAGGATAAGCAAAAAAAAAAATGTTATTAACACTTTGCATTTCCCTAAGGATATTTAGTTGTCAATGGACCTTTATTTTTTTTTATTTGCAGTGCTAAGAATCAAACCCAGTGCCTCACACTTACTAGGCAAGTGCTCTACCACTGAGCCACAACCCCAGCCCATCCCTGAGCATATTTGTATGTTTACTAACATTTGCATTTGCCAAGAAATTGCCAGTTCATTAGCACTTTATCTAGTTTTTTCACTGAACTGATTATTTTTTTCTAACCAGTTTATAAATCAGTGTTTATCACAATATAATATGACTATTTTGACTTTATCATGGAAAATTTTGTATTTTATAGAATCTCCATTTATTTACTTATTTATTTAGTTGTGATGCTGGCAATTGAACCTAGGACCTCACATATGCTAGTGAAGCACTGTAGCACTGAGCTCTACCCCCAGCCCTTACATCATTATATAATTTGTTTGTAATTTCCTTTATAATTTGTTTGTATCTTCCTTTTCTAAGGGGGTTGTTTTTAAGACTTCTCCTACCCCGGTATTATGCAAATAGACTATTTTCTTCATCTATTTTGTACATATTGACACACACACACACACACACACACACACTTGACCTTACTTTGTGTATTTAATCTGATGTAAGATATGGTTCATTTTCTTCCAGGTGAATAGCCAGCATCATTCATTGCCAGAACCATTGTTTGCCCAATAAGTCGAAAACCCCCCTTTTCATTGTTCGTCTATATCCAGGAGACTTCCCAAATATGCCTCTTTTCTTTTTCTTTTGAGTTAGTTCTGCTTCAAAATATTTTATTGGGATTATTACTTACTTACATTATTTTTGAAGCTCAACCTTTCATTTTATATTATCACGTTTCATCTTTTTCATATTTTTTAAATTTTTAAGTAGAGTTTCTTATTTCCTGTCACAAATTTACAAGTGTCTACTCTCTTGAATGAAGTTATTCTCCTCATTTCATGTACTGAAATATCTTTGTAGATCAGAACTTTTAAAATATTTCAATTTTCAAAATTTTGTATTAGGACATTCTTTTTCTCATCACTGACTCTTGTTTAAATTGATTAAAGTGAGTCAGGGTCCATATTTGCCTGACATCAATATCTGTAGATGCTGCTTAGATGCATTTACTTTGCCTGCTGATGCATCACATCTTCTCCTGTCTTAAGCTAGAGGGAAGGCTCTTGAAGGTAAATTAAAACTCAGAGTACAGAGGGAGTAGGTACCTAGGAGGAGAAATTCCATATCTAGTTTTTTCTCTGTTTGGAGAAATCCCAGTGAGGGAAGCAGCTTCCTGGATTTGCTAATGTTTGACTCATTGTCCACATTAGATACATTCTGTGACTCCTGACTTGTCCCTTGTTGCTGTTGCCCTTTGTGCTTGGAATAACCCATTTCTGGCTTCCCCAGACAATCCAGTCTTCATGTCCTTTTCCTTTGTTCCCTAAGCATCTGCTCCTTTCCTTCCTTGGCCATTGAGGATAGAGGACACGAGTGGGTTTTTCCCATACCTCCATTTTCTTTGGAAGGAAACTGGGGGAAGCCCTTTGGTATTTTCTCTCCCTAACATACACACTTATTCTATGTAGCAGAAACTTCAAATTGTGTAGGTGGTATCGTTTCCATTGCTGATGCAAGATTCTTTACTATTTCTTTGAGTCTGTGTTGAGATTTAGAGTTTAAGATGTGTTCAAATTGCCATTTTTTTCCTCTTTGTTTTTCTTGTTCTGTATTGCAGTTGGAAGGTAAAGTTCAGAAGATACTGTTTGACACCTAAGAGACAGAAAACTTCATAATTTCTGTCTCACAGCAAAGTGACAAACTTCTTTTAGATTTGTTTTATAGAGCTGAGGCTATATCTCAGTGCAAGAACACTTGCTTAGCATGTGTGAGGTCCTGGGTTCATTCCTGAGTAGGTCCTGTGTTCATCCCCTGAGTACCCGAGGAGGGGGAATGGGGACGGGGAAGATTTGTTTTGTGCAAAATAATAAAAACTTTTTTGAGAAAAGTACATTTCAGGTAAAGGCATTAAATGAGCAAAGAAGCAGAGGCAGGACATAAAAGGAGTAAAACTTGAGTGTCTGGACTGAGTTCAAAACTGGATGGACAAAGAGGAGTCACAGGCAGTATGCCTAAATGGCACTCGGAGAGGCCTGGGGCTGGGTGGGGTTCTCCAGGGTCCACAGCAGTTGTAAGCATGTGTTTGGCATGACCAGTCATCTTAACAAATAATAATCTGCCAGTTATGAGTTGAACAGTGGTGTAATTCAGTGTCTCCCAAGTAGAATTACTTGGATTTTTGAATACTTCAAAAATCATCTTGTCTTTTATAGTAGCGCTCTCCTATGCTTGGATCGAAACAGACCATACCAAGTGGCATTTTGATGAGGTGAATACTGTAGAAAATCAGTGGCATTTGAAGACTGTTCTATAACCAAACAAGGAAGGCAATGAATTGGAGAGATTTAATGAAATTTTTGGAGGAAAAAACTAATTACAGACATATATATGCATATGTATGTACATGTTATGTGTGTGTGTTATTTAAATTATAACTAAGACATGTAAGGTGGACTTGTACTCCATGAGTGGGTGACATGTGTCTCACTGTGGTTGATGGGTATGGGCATGGTGGGTTCATGTGCCCAAGGATCTGACCTCTAGCTATCTGTCATTCTCAGGTTATTTGTTAACAGCTCCTATAAGCAAATTCTTGCATAAAAATAGGATTAATTTATTGAAATAAATAATGGTACCATTTTTTTCTTAAATATATTTAAAATAAATTGTAAGAAGAAATCTTAGAACCCTTATGTACCTCTCATGGAACATTCGGGCATTAAGGAAAATTTGACAAAAGCATAGCCAAGCAGAGCTGGATTTGCATTGCATATTCACCACTTATGAGCCATGACCTTTGTCAAACTTTTCCCTCTAAAGTAGGGTATAATAGCATGGAATTTTTATAGAAAACAAAAATGTTTTTAAGATACATGGTATACTTTATAGCATGTACAGTGGAGTTATACATACTTATCTTGCTAAAATTATGATTATAGTTTTGTATGCAGGGAGCAGGTAGAAGATATCCTTTATTTCTGTTGTAAATGTGTCTCAAAATACAAAAAAAAATAATTTCTATTAGCAGTTGTAGGGGAAACTATATGATAGAATTACTGAAAGATATGTTTCTATGAAGTCATATTTACAAAGTCATCTTAAGTTGTGCTTTTGGGTGACGAGATTTTCAAGACATATTTGACTACATGTGTGATTTTTATTTTCAGGTTGATCTTAAAACCTAAACTCAGTCCTAGAGGCAGTAACTGGTCTTGAACAAATATGTAACTGATAGTGGTACCTTGTAGTTTTTCCTTTATTTAACACATTCGCTAATATACACTTGACCACATGCTTAAATATTTCTTAATATCCTTTGTGGGATATAGACTTTCTGTTCTCTCTTTTTTATTTTTACACAATACCTTTATTTTATTTATTTATTTATTTTTATGTGCCGCTGAGGATTGAACCCAGTGCCTTATACATGCTAGGCAAGCACTTTACCACTGAGCTACAATCACAGCCCCCTCTATTCTTTATTAAAACATAGAAAATGTAATATTTCATTTGTTGCGAGAGCTGTAACAATTAAAAAACAATCTGGTGTAGAGAATTTGGGGGGCTTATTTACAACTGAAGTTCAGGTTGAGTATCTCTTATCTGAAATTCTTGGGACCAGAAGTGCTTCCAATTTCAGATTTTTTTTCAAGTTTTTAAGTATTTACATATACATAATTAGATATTTTGGGAGGGGACCCATGTCTTTAACTGAAATTCACTGATGTTTCATATATACCTTATACACATATCCTGAGAGTAATTTTTTATACAATATTTTTAGTGCCTGTGTGCTTTACCTACAACTTGTCATATGGGATTGTCTGGAATTTTCCACTTCCGGCTTCATGTTAGTGCTCAGAAGTTTTAGATTTTGGATCATTTAAGATCTCAGATTTTTAGATAATGGATGTTCAACCTGTATTAATTAAATCAATAGCATTCTTAACTTTTCTATGTTTATTCAATTCAGACTTTGTTTTGTGTATCTCTTCTACACACATATGAGTGTGCACACACAGTTACATAATATGGTAGGTATTTAGTGGGTATTTCTCTAATCTACTTGAATAATTTGCTTAGTTTTCTCATACTGACTGATGTTCTAGCCAAGAATGCTGATCATTTCAAATACCATCTTTTGATATCTGAAAGTAGGGCCTTGTTATTTTCTTATGAAGACTATAAGAGTCTTCTTATTTATCATTTGATGTTTTAAATCAAGGAGAAAATTAGATAACTAAAAAGAATACCTCAACAGAAGGTAGGATTCTCCATTTAATTCTTATGTAATTAACAAGGAATGAAATTATAATTGATTTTTTAAAAATGATCTTCCGGGCTGGAGTTGTAGAGCACTTGCCTGGCATGTGTGAGACCCTGGGTTCAATACTCAGCATCACACATAAATAAATAAAAAATATCTATTGACAACTAAAAAAAAAAAAAAAATTTTTTTAAATGATCTTCCTTAGAGGCCCTTTGGTAGCAAGTCATTTAAATTGACTTGCTTTTTGATAATGGACCACCTCGTTAATGATCTTCTTGATAAAAAGGTTTTTTTTCTCCTGGACCTAACCTGATTGTATTCTCTACTTGTTTTTTTGTTTTTTTGTTTTGTTTTGTTTTTTGGGGGGAGTGGGGATGGCAGCAAGGGGAGTGGAGACAGGGTGTCTGCTATGTTGCCTAGGCTAGCCTCAAGCTCCTGGGCTCAAGTAATCCTCCTACCTTAGTCTCCCAGGTAGCTGAGACTACTGGTTGTGCCATTGTACCCAGCTCACCATCTAGTTTTATACATTGTAACACAAGGAGAAACTGCAAAAACTAACTCTTAGCACTGACAAATTAACACTAACTCCTTTCAATAAGCCTTTAATTTTTTTTAAACCAACCCCCTACAATTTCTGAAATGCCTGATAGTTTTTTCCAAAGAAGTTTTCAGTTTGCAAATTTTTGTTTTCACTCAAAAGAAAGGGATGTGGAGTCAAGAATATAGGGCAGAGTGGTTTCAGTGTTTTAAATTCTGCTTCATTTAAATTTGCAACAGAAGAAAGCAAAGAGAATTAAGGATAAGCAAATTCAATTTTAGAAGCTTATGAAGCTTTCTTTCAGAAAGATCAGGAACTAAGTATTTTAAACTTCCACTGACCTTATTAAAATATACTGCCAGAAATATTCTATTTGATCCATTCTCATAAATTAGTCATCTTGCAAAACAGCTGTGTCAATATGATTTTTTTTAAAAAGCAGCGATTTAGCAATCGGAAGTTTGGGAGTTCTTATCTTGGCTCATTCACAAGATTAAATGACGTGCTAAAGTCCTGTAGATGAGGAAGCCATGCATGAGAGGACAGAATCACGTATTCTGTCTTTAAAAGATTCTCCTATGAGTTTGTGCTGTAATTTAGGACCACACCAAGAACCTACCAGAAAATTTGGGTGGCCAGACATAGTAATGTACCCCTCTAATCCCCGTGTCTTAGGAGGCTGAGGCAGGAAGATTGCAAATTCAAAGCTAGCCTCTGCAACTTATTGAGGTCCCAAGTAACTTAGCAAGACCCTGTTTCAAAATTTAAAAGAAAAAAAAAAGGCTGAGAATGTGACTCAGTGGTTAGGTGCCCCTGGGTCCAATCCCCAGTACCAAGAAGAAGGAAAAAAAAGAAAGAAAATTTGGGTAAGAATACTCAAATTTGGGTACTGCACTTTAGGCAGATAGATATTAAATGACTTGCAAAGTTGTTGGAAGGGCTAAAGAAACAGACTTCAGGGTGAGCTTCCAGTATGACTTTCTAAAGTCCCTATGTCCCCATCATGTTGGGAAGCCTTAAAATTGGGAGGCTGCCTGCCCAGTTGGAAATCTACAGCCACCATTGCTAACACCAGAAGCATCTTGTCTTTGTTACTATGTCAAGATAGTGAATGCCCCATGCCCTGCCTCTCTCCCCAGTTCAGGTCCCACTCTAGGTCTTGCCCAAGTCTTCCTGATTGGTGGAACCTGAAATCCTAGATGTAGGAGATCCTAAGATTTTATCTTTCCAACCTCAGAGTATGCTGCATGGGGTTTGGAACATATGTCCACAAACCAGTCTGTATCTGTCATTGATGAGAAGCTAAATATTTATGATAAATAAACATTTGAATTTTTTTTCATCATTTGCAGAGTAAGCTCTTTTATTTAGAGCTACTGTCAAGTCACTCTACATTATTTCTGACCATTTCCTGGAAAACATCTCTCTTTGAAAAATTGAGAGGAGTGCCTTTGTTATTTCCTGAAGATGCAAAACTGATATAGAAAACAACATTTTTTTTTTTTTTTTTTTTTTTTTTTTTTTGGAACCAGGGATTGAACTCAGGGACACTCGGCCACTGAGCCACATCCCCAGCCCTATTTTGTATTTTATTTAGAGACAGGGTCTCACTAAGTTGCTTAGGGCCTCGCTAAGTTGCTGAGGCTGGCTTTGAACTCGTGATCCTCCTGACTCAACCTCCCAAGTCGCTTGGATCACAGGCATGCGCCACCACGCCCAGCTGAAAACAACATTTTAAATTTACAATTCTCCTTCCAGCTTTGTATTTTCTCTGTATTGGTTCTATTTCCATCTGTGTCTTTTCCCTGTGTGGACATCCTCCACCTTTTCAATTTGGTATGCTCTTTACCATGCAGACCTGGGAATGAAGAATCAGAGCCTTCCGAGGTTGATGCTGCTGGTCGATGGCATGGCGTCTATGTCAACAGAACATCTCCAGCACCTGCAGAGTCTGCAACCACTGTTAAGTCACTGATCAAGTCGTTTGACTTGGGACGCTCAGGTATTTAATATTTTTTTCCAAAAGCAAAGCTCAACATTCAGATCTTGTCTTGACATATCATATCTGCTCCATAGTTGACCACAGGGCTCTTTCTAGGTCATGCCTCATGCAGCCACTGTGCAAAGAGTGCAGGAACCTTGGCAGAGGCTCTGTGAGTCCAAAATGAAGAATCTAGCCCATGGATAAAACAAACACAGCCTCCTCTTTCTCTCCACCTCTCCCCAGCCCCTAATTTCTGCCTTGCCACCTTCCTTTTCTGCTTCTTTTAACAATTGCATTTAGATCACTACTGTTTGCCTTCTTCTCATCTCCTGAGAATTAGCAGGGTCAGCCAGAGCCTTTGTCTCTAAGGAAACAAGGCATCACATCTATGCATTCATCCTTTTTTGGAAGATCCCTGGCCATCCTCACCTTGCAGTGTGCTATTAAGACTTTTTTCTACCTGGTCTTGCATATGAGTTCTGATGCTTATTCTTCTTCTTATTATTTTTTTTTTTTTACATTCCTGATCTTGGTGCATTTGTAGCTTTTATGTAATGGGCTGACAGATTCACAATTTCCCTTTAGTTATACTTACCTTTACATATATAAGAAAAATGTGCATTCATACTAATTATAGGTGTATATATATGTATGTATATTTAGACACACATATATATGTAATACACACACAGAAGTACAGTAAATTGAAGAAACAGAATGTGCATCTCTCCTCAATAACTGTCTTTCTTCCCTTGACTACAACAAATATGCATTGTATTGGAGGACTGGAATAACCACATCCTAGGATGTACTTGATTGTTTCTGCTAAAATAGTTTATAGTAAACTGGCCTCATATATTAGGCTACACATATTCAAAGATAGGAAAGCCCCATTGAAATTGGAGTTTGGAGATAAGACTAGATTTCCTCTTTTCTCTAGGTTCTTGTCTTGTAAATTCTTGCCTTTGAAGAATAAAATCCACAGCCAATCACAGAAGGGAAGAATAAACAGAGCAGGATTTATTTAATAGAAGAGAAATAGAACTCCTGCCCTGCCTGAGGGGGCCTGATAACAGAAAAGCCCATTTTTGGTGTGCTAGTTTAGGATCTTATATATGGTTCTGGGTAGAGCATAGAGCAAAATCTATGTAAAACAGGCATTGAAAACACCACTAAGGCTATGACCTTCCTATAACTTCTGTCAAGGTTCACCCTCACCTTTCTGTTTTCCCACCTCTGGGATAAAAGAATTGTCTGGTGTCTTTTCCACAGGTGAGCCTCGAGGTCTTTTACATTTGAAGTAGGCCCTGATGGTACTCATCAGTCTTTCTGCTGGTTAGCCTCTAGGTGTGTTCCTGTTCCTCTGTTTGAATAAGACTGACAGTTGATATTCACTTTGAGGCAGTCTGTATAGATAGGAAATGAATCAACAGTTAATGATTTGTGTAAGGACTTTCCTGTTCCTTCCCTCCCAGTGGAGCCTTATTACATATAAGTTTTCTTTTTCTTCCGGTATCCTGCATCCAAGACCAACTCCCAACTTGACTAACTTTTCCCCTCACATTTTCCCAAACTAACTATAGTCTAGAGAAAAGGATTGTAGAGTAAGTGTTGCACTAAACATCATGGAATATTCAAGTCATCAAAACAAGAAATTGAGAACTATTATTTGTGATTTTTGAGCTGGAACAAACATGTATGTTTTAATCTCTTCCCTTGGTAGGTGGAACTGGACAGAGTATTTCTGTCCATAAGACCCCCAGAAGTCCTCTAAGTGGAATACCAGTGAGAACCACTCCAGCAGCTGCTGTCTCTCCCATGCAGGTATTAGAAGACCCCAAACAACCACTGTTTATGGCTTATTGTGTATCCTAGATGTCCTTATTTGCTTATATCTTACACATATCTGTGTGTCTGTCTGTCTGTCTGTCTGTATAGAGAGAGCCAGTGTGTTAGTTTTACAAATGGGATTACACATTATTCTGACACTCATTTCACTTTAATAATTGGAGTATAGATTCTGTGAAGACAGAATTTTTTTTTTTCCTTACTGGGGATTGAACCCAGGTGGCATTTAATTGCTGAGCCACATCCCTAGCCCTTTTTTTTTTTAACCCTTTTTTTTTTTTTTTTTTTTTGTAGTCGTAGATGAACCTCATGCTTTTATTTTGTTTGTTTTTATTTTTATGTGGTGCTAGGATACGATATGTGGTGCCCAGGATAGGCAAGTGCTCTGCCAAGGAGCTACAGCCCCAGCCCCTCCCAACCCTTTTTTATATCTTATTTAGAGATAAGGTCTCCCTGAGTTGCTTAGAGCCTCACTACATTGCTGAGGCTGGTTTTGAACTCATGATAAGGACAGGGATTTTTGATATTTTGCTTGCTATTAGGTCTCTTGTTTAGAACAATGATTGGCATAATAGTCATATCACAGTAGAAACTCAATAAATATTTGTTCAAAAAATGAAGGAATATTCTTTAAATGTCAATATATAGAGAAATAATTCATTCTTTTTTAAAGTCTACATTATATGTAGTGATTTATTTAGCTACTCTTATATTGATGGTGAAAGCACATGAAAGAGAATACAAAAAGAAAAAGAAAATGGAGGGAGACTTCATGGACCAAGGATGCTTTATTCAGCACCAGAGGGGCACATCTTTGGGGGGAAAATGTCAGCAGACCACCTCGAGGATCTGGGTTTTATTTGGCCTAAGCAGAGCCAGGTCATTGGAGGAGCTAGCTATTTCTGGCAAACCCTCTTGGCAGGCAGCACCAGGTAATGGGAGAACCGGTAGGTAACCATATCCTTCATTCCAGACTCCGTAAGGGATATAGTGAGTTGAGGCCACATCATCATACTACTTCCTGCTGGAAAGGGGTAGAGTAGGGGATCCCCTGTCAGAGATCTGGAAGAGGATAAGGAGGTGGTGAGTGTTGTAGGCTCCTCTACAGTCCTGGCAGTTGTGACATGAGCGGGGTGTAGAGGGAGGAAACTTCAATATCGTCATGGGTGATTCCTTCCATATGGGGCTAAGGAGAGTCATGCTATGAGTGAAGGAGAATGGCTTTTGCATGTTCTTGGGAGATGGTCTGGGTTTGACAAGTCACCTTGTCCAGAAGCTGCTTCTGTATACAATTAACAAAGGAGGGGAAAAGGTTATTACAATAAAAATAAGTAGCAGAGTGTTGAAAGAGGGAGAAGCTAGGAAGTTCACTAGTTCTCAGCCTCTGTTGTTCCAATCGGTACTATGGTTGCTTAACCTTATCCCTTACCAGTCCTGAATGACTGACATAGAAACAACATTCTTCCCGAGGAAGAAATAGAGGCCACCTTGTTTGTCAGTAAGGAAATCTAGGTCCTGATGATTCTGCAGGATGACAGATGCCAGGGAATCCAATTGATTTTGTAAAGTCAGTACCAAATCAGTGACCTGTTGGATATCTTCAGTAACCTGTGCTGACAATTTTTTATAGTGAATAGAGGTTCCTAATCCTGCTACTTATGTGCAGGATATCTCTATAGTCCTGGTGGTTCTGGCCCTATGAGAAAGGGAATAAACTGAAGGGCTCTGTTGTGTCCAGTGTGTGCCATCATCGGGATAGGCAAACTTTGGGTTGTTAAGTAAAATGTCAGTCTGAGGAGTAAGGAAGACCAAGTTATAGAGACCAGTCCAATTTTTGGTAGGCAGGTGTAAATATGAGCCTCTCAAAGGACAAGTGCCTCAGAACTTGGGGGGCACCAGGGCGTGGGGTTGATACAAGTGTACATCATACGTTCCATTAAAAGAACTATTGTCTTTTTTTTTAAATGCCCAGATATAGCTGTACTTTGGTTATAACTATTTTTGATAGGTGGTCAAGCTGGTCAAATTGACCTTGTTCCTATCTATTGTTAATAGCTGAGTCCCCTCAGGGCTCACTCTTGGGAGCTTGGGAACAGCCTCTTAGGTCTGTTACTTCCATCTGTAGGATAGGTTAAGGACCTTGGTGACCATGCAACTTCCCTTGGAAGTGTCACGAATGTCTCCCTTTTGTAATGACCCTCCTCTTTTTCAGCATGTGCACTGGTTGGCTTTCTTTTTCTCCAGGGTCATGGATTCCCCTGATCAGGAGGTCATGTGGCCCGGAGTTGCAAAGCCCTTAGAGAAATTTCTTTGTTCCATGGGTTAAGCTGACTCAGAGGGCAAGAACCAAACATTAGCTATTTTCTTTCTTGGCCTCTTTACTTCCTTAACTTTAATCTCTAAGCCTTGGTCTTAAACATTCAGCAAGCCATTTTCACCAGGCTTAAAGCAAAAGTATTGGATTTTAACTTCAATGGCTTTAACTTTACAGTCATTTACTCTTCTAGTCAGTTGAGACCAATATTAGTACTGGAAGTCAGCCTTACACCCTGCCTGCCTGTAGATAATGGCTTATTACCTCAAATTAACTCAGTTGTCCTTCTATAAGGCACTAATGGATGACATTTAAAGTTGACAAAGAAAACACAAAATGAAATTAACAAGAGTAAAAACATTGAGTTTGTATAATGACTATGAACTAAGAAACATAATTTTTATAATCTTAAACCTTACTTAGTTATATATTATATCTCCTGTTTGAGGTCACAGTAATCCTTTTTTATTATTTATTTTTTTCTTTGTCAATGAACCTTTATTTTTTTTATTTATATGTGGTACTGAGGATCAAACCAAGTGCCTCACACATGCTAGACAAGCGCTATTCCACTGAGCCACAACCGCAGCCTAAGAAATCACAGTAATCTTTATAAAACAAAAATTTATCCTTTGAACATGACTTTAAGTGACCTTAAGTCTAGCCTACTTGGAAATTATCTTAACATGGAGTAAGGTGAGAGGCACAGTCTTAACTCAGGTGAGGTGGAGCTCTTGGCAGATCTTAGGTAAAGTGTTTTATTTCTGAATCGATCTTTGCCTCTTTCTTAAATATCACTTTATAAAGTTTATATATTGTTTCTTGAGTCTATATGAATCTTAGCTAGCACAATATAACATTACATCTGAAACATGTAATATTAACCTTTAAATAGATCAGGTTCTTTTTATCTTTTAAAAATACATTTAAATTTGTACCCCAGTGTAAAAAGTAATGTAAATTTTTACATATCTTATTGATAACAGGTCCAGTTACAGAACATTAAATGATATAACATTAAATGATACACATAAATCCCCAATACAATTTGTTATAAGTCTAAAATTACCATTACAGACAACTTTAATTTGGAGAATACCATCTTAAATAAAATGCTCTTTTAAACTTCCTACTGTAAAGACTTGTATACCTAGAAGATATGAACACAGTTAGTATACAAAAAAGCCACAATTGCACTGGTGTCTTTATATTAACCAAGGTTAACTTTTAAAGAAAATCTAGACTCTGTAATGTAGTGTAACACTCTAAAATAACAGTTGTTTAACCAGAGTTGTGCAAACCCTAACTAATTCCAGATTAGTTACTCCAAAGAATAAAATCTGGGACTGGGGCCGAAGCTCAGTGGTAGAGCGCTTGCCTTGCGTGTGTGAGGCACTAGGTTCGATCCTCACCACCACACAAAATTAAATGAATAAAGATATTGTGTCCACATACAACTAAAAAAATTAAAGAACTAAAAAAAGAATAAAACCTAATGAACACAATGTTAATAGTAAATTAATGTTCTGGGAAATCGTTGTCATTTCAAGACATAAAGTTTGGTTTATATCAGTATATTATTATCAGACCTCACAGAAAAACCTTGAATAGCTTTAGCTAATTGTGTTATTCATATACAACCAACTTAGCTATACACAAATTTTTTGAAATTTACCCTTCACTTACACAGACCTTCCTAACACTTTTTTTTTTTTAGTTGTTGATGGGCACAATACCTTATTTTATTTATTTATTTTTATGTGGATTGAACCAAGTGCTTCACATATGCTAGAACTCTACCAGTAAGCCACAATCCCAGCCCCTTTATCACTTATTTAGATGTATTACAACTTTACCTTACCATGCAAAGACTTTCTTACCCAGAAACTTTTTCTTTTTCCTTCTACTAAATGTATTTCCATATCTAGGACGTTTTTCTCTTTCCTAGCTGTTGACCCCTTTTCTTAAATTTACATTCTGAAACAACCCTTGTAAATTTCTGAATGTAGACAAATTATTTTACTTTAATAAGATGAAATACTTTTTTTTTTTTCTTTTGGTACTGGGAATTGAACTCAGGGGTACTTGACCACTGAGCCACATCTCCAGCCCTATTTTGTATTTTATTTAGAGACAGGGTCTCACTGAGTTGCTTAGGGCCTCGAAAAGTTGCTGAGGCCAGCTTTGAACTCACGATCCTCCTGCCTCAGCCTCCCAAGCTGCTGGGATTACAGGCATGTGCCACCGTGCCCAGCACACAAGATTTTTTTTTTTTTTTTGCGATGCTGGGGATAGAACCCAGGGCCTTGTGTTTGCAAGGCAAACACTCTACCAACTGAGCTATACCCCCATCCCAAAGTAATTTTATGTTATTATGTTTCTCTTAATTTGAAACCTCTTATTCTCTTTGTATATAAATTATACCTGATGGAACCTGTTTTAGTGAAGACACAAAGTAATCTTAAACCTTTTCCTATGTACCAATTTATGAAAACATACATAATGTTTATTACCCTGTGGAATTCAAGAAGTCAAGTACTTGATGTTATATTTAGCAGCTGATATTCTAACGTTTTAACTTTGTAAATTAATCAAATGTCTCAACACATTTGTGATTAATTCCATATATGTCAAATCTAATTTACTTATTTTTAACTGTAAAACCAAGATATTAGACAAGTGTATCGAACAGTATTAGCCATCTCTTCCTTGTTGAAGAAGAATCCTGGAAACAGTGACTGTTATATTTTAGACATTTTCTAAATCAACATTTTATTAATTTTTGACTACCTTGAAAAAAAAACTTCTGAGTTAGTAATTTTAAAGACATCTTTACTTTCATTTGTTTACCTAATTTAAATAGAACTTTTTTTGTCTTTTTCTTTTTTCTTTTTCTTTTTTTTTTTTTTTTGTGGTGCTGGGGATTGAATCCAGCACCTTGTGCTTGCAAGGCAGGCACTCTACCAACTGAGATACATCCCCAGCCCCAAATTGAACTTTTTAAATCACATAAACTAAAGGTATTTGAATTCATTTTTCATTTAAATTTTAATTTATGAGCACTCATTTATGTATATGCCATTTTGACACCCTGTCTATGATAGATGGACACATGCACATATGTAGGCATGAACACACAATCATGCACATACACATGACAGACAGGAAGCAGACCTTGCAACATTTGTAGGTAGAGTTCCATTATAATGCTGCAGATGTTTATCAAAGCCTTTACTAGATTGAGAACTAACCCTTGAAAAATTTGGCCTCTGAACAAAAACAGTGTAAAAACCTATAATTAAGTAAAATAAGACCGATAAGAAAAATATATTGGGCACGCAAGATGAAAATGAATTCACCATAAAAGCAGGAGCTCAAAAATATAGAATTAAAAAAAAAATCCTAGGAAAAAAATAAGACAGCTGTTAATTACTCCAGTAAAGCAGCATGCAGTTTACTTTTTGGCTCAGATTAATCAGTTCAGATATTGAAAGTATCAGGGAGAGCTCTAAAATACTTGGGTAAAGATTCTCAAGGTAAAGAAGAAAGCAGCTTGGATTTAAAGTGGCACATTTTCCCCCCTCCAGTCCCAATTCCTATAAGGTGGGCAGGCCTCTGTTATTTACATTTCAATGTAAGCCTTGGTGAGATCTGGCAGAAGCCCAGGGAATTGCTGTTTGAGTTACTACCTCATGCCTAGGGCATTTGAACCATTTGCATGCCCTCGTTGATAATCAGGCCAGGTTTGATACAGAGAATTATTAGGCCTCTCCTTTATCTCAACTGGGATTAGGTCCCTACTATTACTTTTGAGGATGAGACTTCTGTCTGAACAGAAATAAAGAGAACAGAAATATGGGTGCCTATGGTAAAAGAAAACTGTTTCTTTGCTAAGGGGCAGCTCCCTGATCCTGGAGCCTCTACAGGTCAACAGTTTTTGCCTTTCCACCACACCCAGCTTATAGTTACCTTTTACTGAATAGAAATTTTATATTTTTACATTGTGTTTTCATTTATGATTTTAAGGAGCTTTGTATCCTACTTTAAAATATCTTTCTAGCTATTAGCTTATTAAAATATTCTTCATTAATATCTTAAAGAAAACTTCTTTTTGTTTAATTTTCAATCTATGGAGACATAGGTTTGGATGTATGTGAATGTCTGTCTTAACTGCCTTCTGGAAGCAGAAGTAAATGAGCTGGAAGAAGATTATATCATCCATAACCTCAATGTACATCCACATTTTTTCAAATACACGACCATTAGTGAATTAAGTGAATTCCCAGCACACAAGTAGATGATACCCAAAGAGTTAAAAAAAAGACAAGAGAAAAATAAACAATAGGAACAGATACTGATATTCTTAGAAACAAACTTTAAAATGGTCAAGAAAATTAAAGACAAGGTATGTAATTTCAGAAAACCCACAATTTATTTTTAAAAAGAATCCATTAGAAATTTCACAACTTATATAACTAAAGATTTAACTATAGATTAAACAGCAAAAGAGAGGCTTAAAGAACCAAATAGAGGTGAGTAGAAATGTCTAAGAAAAAACACAGAGAAAAGGACATAAGAGACAAATGGGACAGTGTGAAAAGGTCTACTATGTAATTGGAGTTCCCCAAAGGAGGAAAAGGAACAAATGGGACAAAAGAAATATTTGAGTAGATAATAGTCAAGAATTTGCAAAACATTCCAAAATAGTCAAGTTATAGATTCAAGAAGAAATGATATAAACCCCATGCAAGATAAGTACAAAGAAAACTCTGCTTAGACACATCAAGTTAAAACTGCTGGAAACAAAAGAGAACCCAACTTAAAAGTACCTTAATATTAAGGGGTACCTTAATGTCAAAGGAGGAAGAGCAAAACTGACAGCTGCTTTGTCAACAGGAAAGGAGGCCAGGCACAGTGGTGCATGCCTGTAATCCCAGTGATTCAGAAAGCTGAGTCAAGAGAATTAAAAGTTCAAGTCCATCTTCAGCAATTTAGCAAGGCCCTCAGCAACTTAGTGATACCCAACCTTAAAATAAAAAGTAAAAAAAAGGCTTGGGATATAGCTATTAGTAGAAACTTTACTCCTGGGTTCAATCCCCAGTACAAAAAAAAAAAAAAAAGAATAGGAAAAAAATAATGAAGGAAACCAGAAGGCAAAATAGGAGCATTTGCAGAATGCTAAAAGAGTAACTGCTCTCTCCAAAATCCTGTGACTAGAAAAAGAATACCCTTCAAAGGTGAATACACAAAAAAAGACACTTTCAAAAATAAAAACTGGTTTTTGTACTAGCATATTTTCAGCCAAGAACCTATGAAGAAGAGTTCTGCATAAAGCTTATTATTATAAAAGTCTTGAAATTGATAAACTTCAGGCAAAATTTCTACAAAGAAGAGAAGGTATAAATTACCTATACCAGAAGTTTTTATTTTTATTGTTTTGCAGTGCTGGAACCCAAGGCCTTGTGTTTGCTGAGCTACACCTTCTGAGCTATACCTTCAGCCCTGATATATCAGGAATTTTTATTTCATTCATTTTTATGTCCTGCTGAGGACCGAACCAAACCCAGTGCCTCACACATGCTAGGCAAGTGCTCTGCCACTGAGCCACAACCCCAGCCCCTTAGGAATTTTTAAAGGAGTACATCATTAAGGATCCCATAGACATTAAAACAATAATAATAAGATATTATACATTACTACTTTGTGCTAATAAATTATAAACTGGATAAAATGATCAAAATCTTAGAAAAACATAAGTTACTAAATTGGCATCAGAAAAAGTAGAAAATCTTAGTGGTTTGTAATTTAAATCTTTTCCACAAGGGAAATACCAGGCCCAGATGGCTTAATGAAAAAAAATCTCTCGTTTAAGGAAGAAATAACACCAGTCTTACATAAATTCATACAGGGACTAGAAGAAGGGATATGCCTTCTCTATACATTTTAAGGGGTCAGCATAGTTTTCATACTTAATTCTAAGTATGAAATGAAATGAAGCATTTCATACTTACCTTATACTTAATTATTATTAATATTACTTAATACTTAATTCTTTCTAAGCCTAAAAGACAAGAAAATTCAAAGGTCAGTCTCCCTCGTGAACCGTGATGCAAAAATTCTGAACAAAATCTTGGTGAACCAAATTCAGCAATGCATAAACGAGATTATTTCAATGGAATTTACTCCAGAGAAATCTACCACATGAACAAAGGGAGAAAAATCACATGCTCGCCCTAGTAGATGGCAGGAAAATGTATCTGATAACAAGCACCTTTCTTAATCTAAAAAACAAAATTAGAAAAACTGCAAATGGAAGGGAAATCCCCTAATCTGATAAAGAGTCTCTATTATAATCCACAGCAGAGCCATACAATGGTGAGACATTGGATGCTTCCCACACGGGGATGTCCTGTGTTATCACTTTTATTCAGTTTATTTACTCCAAAAGCAAAATTTAAAACTGATTTTTTTCTGTAACCGGAATTGAACACGGGCACTTAACCACTGAGCCACGTCCCCAGCTCCTTTTTATATTTTATTTTGAGGTAGGGTCTCACTGAGTTGCTTAGGGCCATCAAGTTGCTGAGGCTGGCTTTGACCTTGCCGTCTTCCTGTCTCAGCCTATTGAAGTGCTGGGATTACAGAGTACACAGCCACACCCAGCTCAAAACACTTTTGAAACTTAGGTACAGTGGCACATGGTTGTAATCCCAGTGACTTGGGAGGCTGAGGCAGGAGGATTGAGAGTTCAAGGCCAGTCTCAGCAACCTAGCATGACCCTGACTCAAAGTAAAAAACAGGCTGGGGATGTAGCTCAGTAGTAGAGGGCCCCTGGGTTCAATCCCCAGTACCGCTCCCCCATACACA
The DNA here is from genome assembly GCA_020662805.1 of Glaucomys volans. NCBI lineage: Eukaryota > Metazoa > Chordata > Mammalia > Rodentia > Sciuridae > Glaucomys > Glaucomys volans. The sequence continues at coordinate 497,711 of JAJEJO010049325.1, read as the reverse complement.
CATAATACCTTTTCAAGCCTATGCCATGGGACACATCAGGAATACTAGCTACCTAGGAGACTTGGGGAAGGAGGAAGGCCAGACTGGATGATATAGCAAGACCCCATTTCAAAATATTTTTTTGAATATTGTGTGCTACAGCAATTATATGGCACATTGGGTACACTGTATCATGCTTAATTTAATGTGGAGCAGGGCCACTAAAAAAGAACAAAGAATGTTCTGGAAAGTTTCAAAATGGCCTTGTACACAGGCAACTATACAGGATATTCATTGCAGCATTGTTCGTAATGCCAGTATCAATATCGAGACCAGTATAAAATAGAGGATTGGTCAGAAGAATTGTGGTAATAATAACTAACATTGAATGCTTATTCTGTGCCCAGCTCTGTTTTTGTTTTTTGGGGTTTTTTTATATATTTTTTTAGTTGTTGATGGACTTTTAATTTTTTTACTTATTTGTGTATGGTGCTGAGAATCGAACCCAGTGCCTCATGCATCCTAGGAAAGCACTCTACCACAGAGCTACAACCCCAGCCCCACCAGCTCTGTTTTGATTATTCTAAATGGATTTTAAATCATTTAATTGTCCAGGGTGGGTACTATTGGTATTCTTGCCGTTTTATGAAGAGGATAAAGCACAGAGAACCCCGTAATCCAAGTCATGCAGCTAGTTGGTAGCCATCTGGCTCTAGAGCTCTGTGCTTTTTTCTTGGTCAAATGGCCTCACATGGCAGTTCTTGTGTGAATCTGTCAAGGTGGTGGATACAACTCAGCAGAGAAAGAATATAGGACATCTCCAGCAGTCCAGGATGTATTAAATGAACAAAGCAAAATGGCACACAAATAGTATATTGGTGTGAAAACATTTGTGTTTTTATAAAAGCAGAGGATTTGTTTTTAGGATGGTAAAAAGCATATAACATGAAATCCATACCTTTTGTGTGTGTGTATGGTGCTAAAGATCAAACCCAGGACCTCATGCATGCTAGGAAATCTGCATTCTTAACAAATATTTAATACAGTATCATTAACTATAAGCATGATGTATAGCAGCTCTCTTGAATAGCAGCTCTCTGTTTTCTCTGGCTAAACATTTAGGTTGTTTCCACATTTTGGCTTTTATGAATAATTCTGCATTAAACACAAGTGTGTAAATATCTCTTTAAGATTCTAATTTCATTGTTTTGGGAAAATATGCAAAAGTAGGACTGCTGGGTCTTCTGGTAGTTCTATTTTTAACTTTCTGAGGAACTTTCATACTATTTTCCATAGCAACTGTACCATTTTATATTCCCAACAACAGTGTACAGGGTTCTCATTTCTTTGTGTCTTCACCAACACTTGTTATATTCTAGTTTTTTGTTTGTTTGTTTTTATAATGACCTCCTTTTGGAAATGAAGTGATATCTCATTGTGTTGATTTGCATTTCTCTGATTAGTGACATAGAACATCTTTTCATATAACTATTGACTATTAAAAAATGTATTTTCTATACATTTCTTTGAATGTATAGAGAATGTTCCACAGAGGATATTCCCAAAGCTGATTAATGATTACCTCTGAGAAAAAGAAATTGATGAGGAAGTGAAAGAACTTTTTTTTCACTATTTATACTTTTTTTTCCCCCTTTGAGTTTTGTGCCAATTGCATTTATTGTTTTCAAAGCTCCCCAGTGGTGATTCTGGTGTTCTTAGAACTGTTTTACGTGTACACACACACACACACGCGCACACACACACACACACACGCACACACGCACACACACACACACACATATGCACACACATGCACCTATGTTTTGTTGTTCTTTTTTGTTTGTTTGTTTTTATAACTTTATTTATTTTTTTATGTGGTGCTGAGGATCAAACCCAGTGCCTCAGATGTGCTAGGCAAGAGCTCTACCACTGAGCCGCACCCCAGCCCTGTTATGCTGTTGTGCTTATTGTCACAAACTCACCTGTGCTCTTGTGCCCTTTTGTTTTGATAGAGGCATTCAACTTACAGCAGCATACGGCCAGCCAGCAGAGGGGTGACTCAGCGCTTAGATCTTCCAGATCTTCCCCTCTCAGGTAAATTACCTTAAACATGAAGATCTTTTGACCTTCTTTTTTGTGAGGTTGACTTTTCTTCTTTCTTGTCTTTTCATGTAAAAAAACAATCAGTGCCATTTTTCCAACTGATTTCCAGCACTGAATGTGTACAGTTATGGATGTTAGATCCAGTTGTACAGCCCTGAGAGAAAAAGGTGTTTCTTACTCACTGCACTTCTCAGTATGCATGGACCAAGAGAAATCCCAAACTTGGTTGTTGTTTTGTATTTTATATGTATACATGTATGCATATATATGTAAACTGACTCTCAAAAGAATATCTTCTACTTTTTGGGGTGGTACTGGGAATTGAACTCACGGGCACTCGGCCGCTGAGCCACATCCCCAGTCCTTGTATTTTATATAGAGACAGGGTCTCACTGAGTTGCTTAGTGCCTTACTCTTGCTGAGGCTAGCTTTGATCCTCCCATCTCAGCCTCCTGAACCACTGGGATTACAGCCACCACAGGATGCCACCACACCTGGCAGTCTTCTACTCTTTTAAAAAAAAAAAGAAAACTATTTTAAGAAAAAAATCTATCTGATTTTGAATTTGTCAATAGTTTCCACAATTCTTAAAATACCTCTGTTAAGGTATCACTGTATTTGAGTGTAATCTATTTCTTGCTGTTAAAATCATCACCTGTGGCAGTTATAGCCTTATGAAATATATTGTTTAAATAATAAAATTTGAAATTACTCCTTGACCCATGGCTGCAGAGTGGATGCTGTGTTAGCAGGCATAAAAACAACATTAATCTCATTCTGCATCTCCTTCAGAGCTCTTGGGTGTCCAGGTGCATTGTCAGTGAGCAAATATTTTGAAAGGAATCCTTTTTTTCCCCTGAGCAATAGTTCTCAACAGTGGGCTTAAAATATTTAGTAGACTGTATTGTAAACAGATATGCTACCATCAAACTTTGTTCTTCCATTTATTGAGCATAAGCACAGTTGATTTGGCATCATTTTTAAAAGTCCTAGAATTTTCAGAATGGTAAATGAGTATTACCCTCAACTTAAAGTCATGGGCCCCATGGGAGAGAGAAAGCCAAAACAGAAGATTGAAAACCTGCCTGATTTTCATAACTGCATAACTTATTATGTAACGTAAAACAAGGAATAAATTATATACATAGGGTTTGGTGCACTTTTTTAAAAATTGTAGTAAAAGATGCATAATATAGAATTAACTGTCTTACCCATTTTTAAGTATACTTGGTAGGTGAGCTTTGAATAATAGTATTTGTATCCTTTTCTCTATGTCCCACCAGCTTCAAAGTTTCCTATTGTCTAGAGAAACCATTCTTTTGATTGACAAGTTAAGTATTGAAGTTGAGACCACAACTATTGCTGGGAGTAAATAGCTGATTGTAACCCTCCCTGCCTCATCCCTCACCAGGCACCTGTCTATGAGAATATTATTTACTATAACAAAAAAAGATTACACAGTGAGAATTGTTTTCTTCTACTCATTTCCAGCAATTGCTTGTCAACATTGAGGTCATCAGAAGCTGCAGAAACAGGGATTAATGTGCTGTTTTTGTTGTTCTCTTTAGTGATGTAAACACTATTTTTCTTCAGTATTTAGAGCTAATTGGCCTCACTCCCAGCTTCACTGCCCATAATTGGTGGCTATTAGCTGTAGAAGTATTGTTTTCTTCCGCAACTATATGTGGATCCACAGGAGGTAACCGAGAGCTCAGCCTGCTCACTGTCCTGTCCTGTAGCTTTGAACTTGATTCTCTGAGCTCATTTCCTCTATCAATATAAATCAGTCTCAAAATGTTTTTCCTGTTCTCTACTTTTATGGTCCTTTAAGGATTATCTGGTGGATTCAGCCCATTTGAGGACCTGTTTTGACTCAGACTAATATGACAGTATTTGGAAGCTTTAAAAGGATGATTTTTGCTAAATTTTTAGTGAACCAGACCCTGTGATTAGAATGACTTTTTCTCTTGTAAAAGAGTTATCATTTTTAGTCCTCAAGCTTTTTCTCTGCTATTGACTGTAACCTGATAATCATGAGGCTTTTTCCTGCCAGCTCATTCTCTCTGGTGTCTACCAAATAAAACAAAATACAATCTTTGGGGACAGGGCCAGCTTCATGGCATCCAAACTGAGTCTCTTAGAAGGGCCCATATTTTGCTTTAATGCTCTGGTAAAGCCATCTCGAAACTGGCATCCAGGACCTGTAGTTTTTGTAGTTGGTGCTGCCTGAAGAATCACTAGGAAACACCATATCCCTGTTTGTATTTTTGTTACTTCAGGAAAGAAAATTGCATGTGTATATATATGTGTGTTTGTATATTTCTACTTGAGAGTAACATAAGAATTGTACTTAAGAATAAAGTATGACGACCAGTCAGATCTCCTCTTCGAAGACAGGTGATTATGTTGTTGCTCACACAGATTTTCTGAAGGGAAGAGCTGAGGACCTGAAGCCAGACCCTTACCTCAGAAAGAGTCCCTCATTGGAGTCACTGAGCAGACCCCCCTCCCTGGGCTTTGGGAGTACCAGACTGCTAAGCGCCTCTACTGGGGGGTTGAAACCACCAAGCAAACTCAGGTACCATATTTTAAACGAGAAATCAGAAAAACACTGACTCATCTTATTTCTGTTTTGTCCCCCCATGGACAATGTACTTATATAAATACCTCTTGAGTAAAAATTATTAAGATACAGTACCAGAGTCATGCTCAGTGGTACACGTCTGATCTCAGCTATTCAGGAGACTGACGCAGGAAGATTGCAAGTTCAAGGCAAACCTTGGCCACTTAGAGAGATTCTTTCTCAAAAAAATTGTAAAAAGGGCTATCTCAAAAAAATTGTAAAAAGGGCTAGAAGTGTAGCTTGGTGTGGTAGTGGCCCTGGGTTCAATCCTCAATACCACACACACACACACACAAATACAGTACCTGCCTTCAGTGAGCCTAAACAAAGGACAGTAGATAGTAGTATTGAACTACATAAAATGAAGGGCTGTCAAAAAAAAAAAAAAAAGTATAAGCAAAGTGCTGGGTTGTGGGGCAGAGTTGTTGATTGGATCAGGAAATCTAAAGAGATACAGAAATTCTGCCGGGATGTACAAGGTGCCATCATGAGCAAGATGTGGAACTAGATCTGTGCTTCTCAGGTAGGGACACTAACTATATACAGCAGCTACAGGGTTTTGGTGGTAGATGGATGACTAGAACGTTAACATCTGAAAAGACAGGTTGGAGGCCTGTTGCAAATAGTCCTCATTGGCAAGAAAAAGTTCATACTTATTTTGGTAAAGCAGTGGGGAACCACTAAGTCTGTGGAATTCTGTTTTTGTTTTTGAATAGTGGTTAAGATAAGAACTACTCTTTAAGGTGGATTAATCAGTACACAGTGGCATATAATAAAGATTAAAAAGGCATTTTTGAGATCAGTGTTTAAAGGGACATTAGCAAGGATGTGAAGGATCTAGTGAAAGAGGGAGAGACCATTAAGGCTGCAAGGTGGTTACCAATAGTCTATCTTTTCTTTTCTTTTCTCCCACACCTCTGCAACCTCCTCTCCTTTGGTGCTCCTGATAACCTAGACTCCAGTGAAACTCTTTCAGCTGCTTCCTCTGTCCCTCATGTCTTCCCTGCTTCTCCGTGTTATTTTTCTGAAACACTGAGTGCATCCTGCTGCAGACCTCTCAGAAAAATCCCATTACTCTATCATTCACACTCCTTGTCTTTTAGCTAAGCCACAACTTAGTGCCACCCCTACTCACCAGCTAGAATGGCCCAGTCTTTAACTCCTTCCAAGCCTCTGACTCCCTGTCTTTGCAATATAATGCAAACATTTCTGACTCTAAATCTTTATTTCTTTGCTGGATCGAATTGCTTTCCTTTTGTCCTTTTATACTCCTAAATACTGCTGCTGCTTCTTCAAATTCAAACCTTCCATGAAGTTGTACTAACAACCTTGTACTAACCACCTGCATTCCCCTTCTCTGACTTTGGTGACTTACATTCATTTGCATATGCTGCTTTGTAGTGTGAATAACTTGCATAGTCTTTGCCCTTGTCCACAGGATGGCTATAATTTAGTGATTAGTAGATATTTTGTCTTACATTTTAATATTTTTCCCAGGCCCTTGCTCTCTGCTCTACACACAACATTTCACTCAGTATATACTTATGAATGGGTAGATAGAAGACTGTCTAGTGTAACAACTTAATAATAAATATCATAATTATCAATATGGAAAAAGATTTTTGATCATCTGAATAAGTTCAGATTCTGACTCTTTGGGTATAGACTATATTTGAACCCAAATAGATGAAGTCATTTGTTTCAAAGGTTTAATTTAAATCCCCAGATGTTATATATTGTCCTGTTTATTTGCAGAGATTTAAAAAATGAAGATAGGTTTTAAAGACTAGAATTAATGCAGTTCTCAAATTAGTGTCATAAATGCCTACAAAAGGCTATGTGTATGTTAATATGCTCTTTATATTATACCTTTCATCATGAAAGGTTAAATTTAGTGAAATTAATTTCCTATTTAAATTTTATATTCATGTCATTGAGATTAACCCATGACAGTGATGTTAGCAAATGCTTACTTTAGAAGTTCTCAACCTGAATTATTAAATTTGGGGGAGGGGAGCATATTTAGTTAACTTATGTTTTAAAGAATGTTTGATGAATGCTTTAATCTTCTATTTACACCAAAACTTTTAAAAGCTTTCATTTCTGTCCTTTCTAATGTGCAAGGCGTAGAAGCTCAGTTTTGTTTTTGTTTTTGTTATCTTTTTATAGTAGTAGGGATTGAACCCAGAGGCACTCTACTGAGCTATGTACCCAGCCCTTTTGTGGTTTTTTTTTTTTTGGAACCAGGGATTGAACTCAGGGACACTCGGCCACTGAGCCACATCCCCAGCCCTATTTTGTATTTTATTTAGAGACAGGGTCTCACTGAGTTGCTTAGGGCCTCGCTAAGTTGCTGAGGCTGGCATTGAACTCGCAATCCTCCTGACTCAGCCTCCCAAGTCATTTGGATTACAGGCGTGTGCCACCACGCCCAGCCCCCTTTTGTTTTTTGAGACAGGATTTCACTTAAGTTGCTGAGATTGACCCTGAACTTGGAATCCTCCTCTCCGAGGTTCTTGAGTAGCTGGGATTACAGGTGTGTGCCACCATGCCTGACACAGAAGCTCAGTTCTGAGGGATGACATGAGGCCTGCCATGATCACTCGGACTTTGTAGTTAACAGTAACAGTGACCAAAGAAATTCATAGGTGTGACTTCATAGATCTGCCAAGTATGCAAAAGCATTCATCAAAATGTACACAAAAAAATTAAATTAGCATTTGACCTGTTTTTCTTAAAATCTCTCTGTCTTAGATCATATTGCCGAAGTCTAGGTTCATCCTATTCCGTTTTTTGAAATCATTTTAAAAGATTTTTATTAAATATGGAATGGATACTACAGGAAAGTTTTAACTCTCCCCCTAAAGATTTAATAATTTTAGTCTATGACATAAACTGGCAATAGATTAACAGGAAAAAAAAAACAGACAAGATTTATTAATGTGCAGAGGCATGGGAGCCATCCACAAAGCATGAGTCTCCCCACCCCCACCCCCCTCCCGGCCAAAAAGAAAAAGGTTACATAAATGAAGCATAAATACCTTCTTTTTGAGGGAGATATCAGAGATTAAACTCAGGGGCACTCAACCACTGAACCACATCCCCAGCCCTATTTTGTATTTTATTTAGAGACAGGGTCTCATTGAGTTACATAGCACCTCGATTTTGCTGAGGCTGGCTTTGAACTCAAAATCCTCCTGCCTCAGCCTCCCGAGCTGCTGGGATTACAGGCATGCACCACCGTGCCCAGCCTAAATATCTTCATCATGAGAGAATGAATGAGAGAGGAATGTTTTAGAGAGAGAGTAGATCATATTTTGAGCAGATGAATAGATCCAGGAGAACAGACAATGACCTGGAAAAAGTGCCTTCTCTCTAGATGTCATATTTGACATTTGGTCTTCCTTCTTGCAACATGAGGTTAGTCTTTGGCTAATGAAATTTCTATAAGAAAATTGAAGCCAATTGTGTTCTTTTTTTGCTGGCTCTGATTAGGTAGAAAAAGAAAATATATAGAAAGCCTCTCCCTGCACAGATAGTGGGAGAAACAAATGAAAGTTAAAGAGAACTTATATTAGTCAATTTTCCATCACTGTGACAAATTTCTGAGATAAACAACTTGAACAAAGAGAAGGTTGATTTTTTTTTAACTTTTTTTTAGTTGTAGATGGACACAATACCTTTATTTTATTTATTTGTTTTTAAGTGGTGCTAAGGATTGAACCCAGTGCCTCATACGTGCTAGGCAAACGCCCTACCACTGAGCCACAATCCCAGCCCAAAGAGAAGGTTGACATTTTGGTCACTCGGACCAAAATTTTGAAGGTTCCAATTCATGATCTGTTGGCCCTTTCACTCTGGGCCTGTGACAAGGTAGCTCATCATGGTAGGAATATGTGGTTAAAATAAAATAGCTTACTTCCCAGCTGGGAAGGAAAAGAGTATAAAGAGGGGAGTTCAGCACCACAGTCCCCTTCTTGGACACACTCTCAATTACCTAAAGGCCTCCTACTAGGCTCGACTTCTTAAAGGTTCCACTCCTTCCTAATAGCACTATGCTGAGGATGGTGATTTGAATACATGGACCTTTGGGGGACATTTCCACGTACAAACTATAGCAGATGATAAATGCAAAGCAGCTTCTAAGGCCTCTTAGCATGACCAAGTATAGTCTGTAGGGTCTTATTTTCTGAGCCCCAACAATACAATAGAGGAATAATAAAATAGGTGAAAGGCTAAAGATTAACCATATGATGGAGATCCACCAGGATATCCACTACCCGGTTTAAGGAAATTATAACTTTTGAAATTTCCTCCCATGCCCTCTCTATTTGCATTACCTCACTCCCCTCTCCAAGGAATCAAGTATTCTAGATTTAATATTTGTCTTTTTTTGCTTTTCTTTGATGTATTACCACCATGCTTTGCATCCTCAAACAACATAAACAATGTATTATTTAAATTGCATATCTAAAATGTATACATAGAAACATGGCAGGTTTTCATGTTTTCTTTCTTCTTTTCATTCAAAAATTGTTCCTGATATTATTCATGTTATTGCATACATTTGCTGTTCATTAGTTTTGCTATGGAGTATTCCATTGTATGACTAGATCACAACTAATTTGTATTTGCCTGTGGATGTACCTTTGGTTTTTTATAATTTTTTACTATTATAATGAGTGCTACCATGAATATTCTTATGTCTATAACCTGATGCTATTTATCCCAGGAGTAAATCCAGTTGCTCTTACATCATTGCCTGCTATAGAGGATGCTCCAGAAAGGCACCTCCCTTATAGTCTGTTTCCCTTCGTCAGTTTCTTTTCTTGTACTGCTGCACATGGTGTTAGAGAAAGAAGATACTGTACAAAAATCCTATAGAAACATAGTTGTGTTTTGGTTTAGTTATGATAGAAGGAACTGTGTAGTTTTAAGTCCTTTTAATATTTGAAACTTTGACTAACATAAAAATTAATGTAAAAGTTGATGGAAAATCAAGGATGGGGCACCTAAGCCCTTGGGATGCTGAGGTATTAGCAAAGTCACCTCGACATTGGCTACATCAGGTGCTCAGAACTGAGTATCACTTTAGTATATGCAAAACCCCTGTTTTTGAGGCATTTCCTCTTTTTTTACCTATTTTTTCTCCCTCTCTACTTCTGTTACCTTCCGTAAGCGGCAGATCTGGTGTTTTTACTATGCCCTTCGTTTTTTACATGTTACCTTTTACACATTGCTTAGATATAGGTGTGGTCTTGAGGTAATGTTTTTTATGTTATGTATAGAGGCCTTTAATCCAAATTATATTGTGCTTCATTAAATAAATAAGAGGCTAGATGGATGTATTTTAAAAGAAAACTAAACTCTGTCCAGACTTACGATTGTTGAGAAGCACAATTTAGGTTTTCTTTCATACAATGAGACATAATAAGATATATTATTAATGTGACTAATTTAGTTATCTCTTTGGAGTCTTTCTGGATAAACCTAGGCTTTTGTTTTTTCTAATCTAGTTACTCATTTCTTGTATATTTGAGGGTTTTAAAAGCCAGAATCTAGCCGGGCATGGTGGTACACGCCTGTAATCCCAGCACTTGGGAGGCTGAGGCAGGAGGATCGCAAGTTCAAAGCCAGCCTCAGCACTGGCGAGACACTAAGCAACTCAGTGAGACCCTGTCTCTAAATAAAATACAAAATAGGGCTGGGGATGTGGCTCTGTGGTCAAGTGCCCCTGGGTTCAATCCCCAGCACCAAAAAAAAAAAAAAAAAAGCCAGTGTCTGGGCCGGGGATACAGCTCAATTGGTAGAGTACTTGCCTTAGAAACACAAGGTCCTGTAAGCCAGTACCTTTTCCTTATTACGTGTTCTTCTTTCTAACAGTGTGGAAAGAAGAGACCCTCTGGCAGCGCTGGCTCGGGAATATGGCGGGTCCAAGCGCAATGCACTACTGAAATGGTGCCAGAAGAAGACAGAAGGTTATGCGGTAAGGAACAATCAACTAGATGGGCAGTAGTGGTCCTGTTCCAGGATGTGTTCCATATATGCATGCACTTAGTAGTCCAGTTGTCATATAATTGTCATCTTTCTCTCTTCCCAGGAAGGGCTGCTGGGAAGTAGGTGGCGGGGTGTGATATTTGTGTACTGTGCAAAGGCCAGACAGAGGCAGGTGGGACTAAAAGCCAATCTTCCGATTGCCCTGCAAACCTAATTCACATGAAGACCACAAGATGTTGTCCTCCAGAATGTTCCCAAAATTTTTTCCTGTGGTTTTAAGAATGCTTGTATTTAGTTTAAGGGTTTTGATTTACCAGGACAGTGTTTATTTTCTGTGAAGTTCATATAGGGCAATAATACCTGACATAGGTTTTTTTTTAATTATGAAATATCGTACACAAAGATAAAAGTTCATAAAATATAAATTAAAGTTTTACAAACGAAGCAAAAGCCATGTCATCACTGTTCCCATCCAGAAGCACAGCATTGACAGTTCCCAACTTTCATGACTTTCTCACCGTGACCCCTAATAATACCCTAAAATACCTGTTGACCTCAATTTTTTCTTACACTTTTCTATAAAAGTGTGTATCCCAAATACTATGTTAGCTTTGCCTGTACTTGACTTTTATATAAATGGGACAAACAAACTATAATATTTGATGTCTGGCTTTTTTTTACATAGTATTAAGTTAGTAAGATTTATCCATATTGTTGCAAATAGTTATAATTTGTTTACTTATCATTTAGAAACCCATGGTATGATTATTATTTATGCATTCTATTGTTGTTAGACAGCTAAGTCATTTCTAGTTTGGGTTACTATAAATAGTACAGGTATGCTTTTGTACATGAACTCTTAGAATATGTATGTTCTCATCCCACCTGAGAATGGAATTACTGGGCGATAGGGTAAGCTTATATCCAAGTATAGTAGATAGTGCCAAGCAAACTTCTGAAGTAGTTGAATAATTTGCATCTAAACAGCTTTATATTTTCATGAATTCTTGGTATTGTCCTTAGTCTTTTTACTTATGATCTTTGGGTAAATCTATCTCTTTGTGGTTTTGATTTGCATTTTCCTTTGGGTTAACAGGATTGAGTATCTTTTCATATGCTGATTGGTTATTTGGATAGTCTCTTTGAGGATATGCTTATTCAGGTCCTTTGTCCTCTTTTATTATTTTGGTGTTAGATATTAAGCTAAGGTTCCTCTTATGCATATTAAGAACATACTCCATTTCTGAACTATATACTTAGCCCTTGCCTATTTTTAAAAAATCACTTTGTCTTTCTTTTCCTTACTGCCTTCAGGAGTTCTTTATATATTCTAGATTAATTTTTTTGTCACATAGATGTTTGGCAAGTCCATCTTGAATGTGGCTTGAATTTCCACTCTTTCAATCATGTTAGAAATAACAAGGTACCACAAGAAATCAAACACATGCTCAAAAGTGGATGAGCAAGGCTAACCTTTACTTCTTTCTTTATGCAGTATTTTATTTATCCTATTAATAATGAATATTTGAAAACATTTACAATATTAATCAAAATTTATATAGGAGAACAACTTTCATTTTTTTACACTTCAATATTGAGCAATAATGAGAGAAAATAGTATAATTGTGGTCAAAATTACTCTGTCAAAACTTAGCATGCTTGATGTTAGCATGTTTACGTGCAACTCAGTTTTTGGTGTAAAGTTCTTTGGCTGCAAGAAAGAACATTTTGTTCACTTCACTAATAGGAATATCTCTTAATGCTGGAATGGCCTCTTCTTGGTATCTTCTGCTGTTTATTTTTAGCATATTTATCTGTGATTGTATGGATCAAGTTGAGTGGAGAAGTGTTCATCATGTTAATTCCAAATAAGAGTACATAACCAATTCCTATAGTAATAAGGAGGTAGATAGGTCATGCCACTGACCAGTATTTTTGAGGCCAATAGACTAAACCTAAGGAGTTTAGCCAAGATTCAGGAATAAAAGCCCACATAAGATAAAATATGAATCCAAACTGGAAGCTTAACAAAAGAACAAAGCTGTAAATCGCTTTCTGGCAATGGTGACAGTGAATTTTCCACCATTTTCCGTGTGGCTTTGGCCAACCTGTGGAGAAGGAACACAGTTGTCAGTGATGCACTCCCTCCACCATTGGTCTGTCATGATCCCATTGCTCTGCCATGGGCACAGCCACTGCAGAGCAAATCCGCCCTGATCTTTACTTCTGACATGCTACCAGAACCCAGCTAGGAAGTGCTTGGGCGGGGCGGTCCCTCAGTGTATATGTCTAACCTATTGTAATATAGGGGTGCTCTTTACTCTGGAGGAGTTCCAGGTTACAGTCTACCTGACTGCTAATTTTAGAATTAGGACAGGCAGAAGGGGATCCAATTAAAACTGAGTATTATTTCTGAAAATGGACCACCAGAATTTCAATTTCTCACGAGTGAACAAAGTTCTTTATTTTAATTAATTCTAATTTATCAGTCTTTTCTCTAATGGTTAGTACTATTTGTATCCTGTTTAAGAATTGTTGTTTATCTTAAGATCATAAAGATATTGTCCTCTTTTCTTCTAGAAGCTTTATTGTTCTACTTTTCACACTAAATACATGCCCTATCTAAAATTGCCAGCTATTTATTCTCTATTCAGACTCAGCCTTCTCATACATTTACCCCCATTTTGCTAAAACTTTTAAAGATTTATATATCCTTCCCAACCTTAACATTTTGTGAGTAGCAGGGACAGATTAAAAAAAAAACTAGCAAGAAACTGGGGAGCCGGGCGTGGTGGCGCACGCCTGTAATCCAAGCGACTTGGGAGGCTGAGTCAGGAGGATCGCAAGTTCAAAGCCAGCCTCAGCAACTTAGCGAGGCCCTAAGCAACTCAGTGAGACCCTGTCTCTAAATAAAATACAAAATAGGGCTGGGGATGTGACTCAGTGGCCGAGTGTCCCTGAGTTCAATCTCTGGTTCCAAAAAAAAAAAAGAAACTGGGGATCCAGCCCAAATAGTTGAGAAACAGCTGAGATTCTCTGTGTAGTACCTACCATCCAAAACCTTAAAAACCAGAATCTACCCAGGAATACAAGTATCTCGAATCTTGGTATCTTCAGCATTGTCTTCTTCTCGTTTCATGTCAAAAAAGATTTAAGAAAGTAGTCATATTCATGACCAGTGACAGGCTCCCACGGGACACACTTGCTTCTGGCCCATGTTGATTCTTTCAGTGACTGTCATCCATGTATCAACCCCTGTCTGAGGGTTGAACCGTTCTGAAAACGGAGTCCTCCTCAGTAATAGCATCCCTCAGCATGCCAGCCTCACTGCTGAGGAAATGGAAAAGCAAAGAGCCACAGAGAGAAAGCTGATTATGGGATGGTTCACCATAAAAGAAACAGAAATGGTAATGGAAAGTTGAAGAAAACAGTTAGCAAGAGTAGTCAGTCAGGAATGAAGCCTTAGCAGTGGTTTAGCCACAGTGGCTGCTTTTGGACACTGTCATTTCCCCACTACAGAAAGGGATTGAGGGAACTGCCAGAAGGCACATAAGAAGACAAACTTTTCAGAAAGAACTGACCCCTTGTGATGGAACATCATCATAATTAGGTGGCGGGGATGAGATAGACAATAAGACACTTCCAGTCATAGTTGTGAAAATAATATTTCCTGCTATGCCAACCGTTTTGTTGTTTTGTGAACATCTTAAAATAAATTTCAAAACATTTTGCATTTGATGAAACCCACCACTTATACTTCCTGAAGAATATTTTTTGCTCATTGTTGAATGTCTGTAAATTAAGAGGGAAATATAAATTGTATGTATCTGCTTTATTTGCTTTTTTTATAGAATATTGTCTAGATCTGTTTGTCTAAGATATCTCACAAACTTGTTCTCTCAGAATTAGAAAGCCAAAACAAAACGTTTTCAACAATATGGTTCATAGTCGTTTTGAAAACCAGTAACCTTTTTACTGAATATAAGTATAGCATGACAGTTTATGTTAAATACCTCTATATATTAATTTAATAATGAGTTTTTATGGAGGGATCTATTCAATACCAGGTAATATTTTAGGTGCTGGGGATTCATCAGTGAATCAGGCAGGCTCTTGGGAAACATTCATTCTCTTGGGGACTGGCAGTTAACTAAAATTGAAAAAGCAAAATATGTACTAGAGGCCGGGCGCTGTGGCGCACGCCTGTAATCCAAGCAACTTGGGAGGCTGAGTCAGGAGGATCGCGAGTTCAAAGCCAGCCTCAGCAACTCAATGAGACCCTGTCTCTAAATAAAATACAAAATAGGGCTGGGGATGTGGCTCAGTGGCCGAGTGTCCCTGAGTTCAATCCCTGGTTCCAAAAAAAAAAAAAAAAGTACTAGATTAGAAGCCGGTGTATGCTGTGGAGAAAAGTAAAGTAAGGAAGGAGGATTGGGAATTCTGGGTGTATGGATATAATTTTAATGCAGGGGTCTAGGAGGTGACATTTGAGTGACAGTTCACCTCACCAGAAGGACTTGGGTTTTTCCATCACGTTTGTTAAGCCACATCAAATATAGTAGTTCTGTTTTATTTAGAGGGGATATATTCCAGGACGCCCAGTAGATACCTGAAACCTTGGATGGTACCAAACCCAATATTTACTGTTTTTTTTCTATACATACGTACCTTTGATAAAGTTTAATGTGTAGATTAGGCACAGGGAAAAATTAACAATAACCAATAGGAAAATAGAACAGTTATAACAATATATTGTAATAAATGTCTTATAAGTGTGGTTTCTCTCTTTCTCTCAAACATGGGATATTCTATTTAATATTTTTAGACCATAGTTGACCATGGTAAACTATGACTGAACCCATGGATACAGGGACAACAGTGCCAGGCATTAAGGGTCAGAGTCAGTGAAGGCTGTCAGTTCAGGAGGCCATCACTTTAGTGACTTCATCAATTGGAGTTTAAATAATACAAGATGTGGGCTCTAACTCAGTAGCACTAGAAGGTTAGACTCTTGTACAAAACCCCAGGTTCACCTTCTGGTGCTTTAAGGTGGCCTGAGGATTGAGAGGGAACCCTAGCTGTGGAGGGAGGCCCTCACTGAGCTTGAAATGCCCCTTATAGGAAAGTAAACATTTCTAGACATTCTGCTCAACTCACACATCTTTAAGTCTGTTTTCAGAATATCAGATGCCCAGAAAGGCCCTGAAAATTCTCTCCATCCCTGAACTTGGTGCTCCTTACGCCTATTAAGTAAATTCCACATCAGGGACAGATGTTGCCCAAAGAACCCCTATATCTCCCTTTCTTGTCTACTTTTAGCTCCTAGTTTATATTACGATAGAGAAATTTCCAACTCTAATGTAATTATCAACAATAATTCTAATGAAGTGGAGAGCCAAGGTCATGAATGTGACAGAATTCTAAGAACAACCCCCAAGAACCCCCACCCTTGTAAAATTGTTACTGAAATCTTGGTCCTTTGTCTCTGATGCCAATCCAATAACAAGGACTCAGAAAAAAGAAATTTGATTGCTTTGCTAACAAAGGAGAATCATAGCCTCTGGGACTACTGTCCCAGAGGCTATGATTCTGTCAACCAGGGGCCTTTAAAGAGGTGATTCAGTGGCTGCATTCCATGTGTTCCTCTGTCTGGAGTTGTAATTCCAGTTGTTAATTTGGGAGATAGTCATTTCTGAGATCTTCTGGTCCCATCTACAAATCTGAATTACTTCGTTGCAGTGATGGGTGTGTGCTCAAGGACAGATAATTCTGCCTACAATGGGGAAGAAAGGTAATCTTGTTTCCACAGAGATTAAGGAGAGGGTGTAAACACAAATGGCGCACAAATGAAGGAGGCAGGAAGTGGCAAGTGGGAAGCAGACCTCAAGATCAGCAAGCTCTTCTTTATTCAGCAGTGGAGTCAATTGGTCAATGTGGAACTCATTTTGGCAGGGGTGGCGAGGGGTGGGAGGGATGGCGGTGGGCTAAAGCAAGGGTTTGGGGTTTATAGGCTTCATTTAGGGTGGGACCTGGAGGGTAGTTCCTGGGGTCCTTTGTATTGGGGTCAGCTGATCCATTAAGTTGGGACTGGAGTGTGGATAGGGAATCTGCTGGGACTTATTGTATTGGGGTCAGCTGACCCATTAGGGTAGCGCTCAGGTGCTCCTCAGGTGTGAGTTCCTTCTGTGTTTCTTCCCTCTGACTGAGGGAAGCTTTTAAATGACAAAAGCTTCAGATTCACCCCAGACCAGGCGTGGGGGCTCAGCTGCAGATAGGGGAAATGTCCTTGGACTTATTCTCCATATCCCTTATGAGGAGAGATTAAGGAGGAGCAGGGAACAGGAAGGAAAAAAAAAAACATGTCCCCATTAAAAATAAGTCGCAGTGGCAGAGCAGCAAGGGCTATATTTAAAGCATAAAATGAACCACTGTTTCAAAATTGCCTCTTTACAATGTGGAAAAAAGGGAGATTATCCACATCTACCTAACCTAATCACAATAGTTCTTTAAAACTATAGAGTTTTCTGTGGCTCAGGTCAGAAATCAGATTGGAGGTACAAGCAAAGAGTACCCAATACACTATTGTTGAACTTGAAGATAGAGGGGACACATGTGAAGGAACTAATAATAAAGGTCCCTGCTCACAACCAGCAGGAAGCATAGACTTTGTAGCACTAAAGCGCCGGAGTGTTGAGGTCTTATATACCCACAAAATGCCATGTGCTGTACGTGCTCTGCGGCTGGGCTGTGCTCGTGTGGTGCTACAAGGGCCTTTGTCCTGTGCCCTCAGATCTCAGATAGGCTGAGAACACTCGGTTTTCTTTGCCTTCTGCCTTCCCTTTGACAAGGGACGTGGGTCTGGAATACTGTCTGATGAATGTATGGAATTTATTGTAAATCTCTCTAGAGTCCTTTGTTACCTCCCAAGAAACATGACAAGGTAAAACCACCCCACACCGCACAAGTGGCCACATTCTTAGTGCCCTGCTATGTCCTGGATTCTGTGGTTAACATTGTGATTTAGACAAGGGCCTGAGTAGGAATTCCCTATGTCTGACCATCTGTATATCAAAAGCCAGAATCCAGGGTGGGTTGGGCAAATGCACAATTCAGTGGTTGTGCACTTGCCTGGCACGCACAGGACTCTGGATTTCATTCTCAGTCCCATAAAGGAAGAAAAAAAAAATAGGATTCATCACTTAGCAATTTTTAGCATGATGAGCTTAAAAGGTATAAAGACCTCTGGTTTCCTGTGTTAAATTAGAACAGAAGAGCAGTATTATAGTAGAAAGGAAGAAAGGGGCAAAGTGATACCAAAGTTTATGCTAAGGGAAGTATGATTTGAAGAGTTTAGCCAGAAATGGCCAAGAATTTTTAATGCTTTCATCTGTGTCATTGTAGTAGTTTTCTTTTGCTGTATACCAAATTATCACAGACTTAGCAACCTAAAACCCCACCTGTTAATTAGCTCACAGTAAGGTCAGAGGTCCCACTTGGAATGACTGGGTTCTGTACTTAAAAGTCTTCTGTGGTTTGAATGTGCACTGAAACTTTTATTTTTTCCTCCAATGCTGGGAAGAGAACCCAGGGCCTTGCATGTGCTAGGCAAGTGCTATACCACTGCACTATATCTCTGACCCTTTCTGTTTTTTGAGACAGGGTCTCACTAAGTTGCTCAGGCTGGACTCAAACTTGTGATTCTACTGCCTCCGCCTCCTGAGTAGCTAGGGTTACACGCATGCACAGCTGCACCGGGCTTGAAAGTATGTCGGGAATTTAATCTCATAATTCACGTTAGTGGGCTGGGGATGTAGCTCAGTTGGTAGAGTGCTTACCTCATAAGCACAAGGCCCTGGGTTCAATCCCTGACACCACAAAAAAAAAAAAAAATCATGTTAGTAGTTTTTAGAAGTAGCACCTTGGGGAGATAATTAGGATTAAATGAGGCCATAAGAGTGGGGTCACCTTGATGCCATTACGGACTTTATAAGAAGAGGGCATGAGATCTGAGCTAACACACTTGCTCTGTTTCACCATGTGATGCCCTCTGCCATGTTATTATGATGTAGTATAAGGCCTTTGTCAGATGCTGGCACCATAATCTTGGACTTGCCAGCCTCCAGAACCATAAGCCCAAATAGACATCTTTTCTTTATAAATTACCCATACTCCAGTATTTTGTTATCGCAACAGAAAACAGAAGACAGGGTCCTTCAAAGCTGAAATCAGGGTGTCATTTGAGTGGCATCCTCACCAGGATGCTCTGGGAAAGGACCAAGCAACTTCCAAATTGATTGAGATTATTGACAGATTCCTTGTAGTTAGAAGGTCAAGGTCCCCATTTACTTGCTGGCTGTCCACCAGGAGTCTCACTTAGCTCCTGAAGGCTGTCCCTGGGTCTTGTCCACATGTCCCCCTCCATCTCCAACCTAGCACCTCACGCTCATGCTCCCAGTCTCTTTCTCTTCAGCTACCCATTGGAGAAAGTGCTCTGCTTTTAAAACTTGCATGTGACACCTGAGATCCACCCAGTCACTGTACCTTATTCGAGTCAGTTCATTAATAACCTTAATTGCATATGTAAGATCACTTTTGTGACCTAACATGGAATCGTGATAGTATATTACCAGAGAGTGGAGATCATGGAAGGCATCTTAGCATTCTGCCCAACAAGGCATGATTCTCAATACAGACTACACATTGGAACTACGGGAGCTTTAAAAAAAAATACCTATATCTGGGCATACCCATAGATTTAAAGAATCAAGGTCTCATGAGGAGGAACCCAGGCCTCAGGTTTGTTTTAACTACTGCTATAGTCTAAGTGTTTTTGTCCTCCCTCCGACAAATTCATATGTTGAAACCTAGTCACCAGTGTGATGATTTTAGGAGAAAGGCTTTTGGAAGGTGGTTATTTGTCAAGTAGTTTTGTTGCCAGTCTTCCAGGGGTTCTTTTGGTCAATTTGGGATAGAAACCATGAAAAACCAAAATACAGCTCTTGTGGTGTTGTCAGCTCTCAGCTCTTAGTGTTACTAGGTCAGCTTTGGGCTCTTTTGCTTAATTTGAGGTAGAAATCATGAAAAGGAAAAGTAATATCATCCAAAGGAAGTTTTATTGAAACTTATGCTTGAGCACAAGGGGACAGTGCACAGGACAGGATTCCTGAACTGGCTTTCTGAGGATGTGAGGACTGACTGAAGCTTATATAGCCAAACAGGTGGGCTCATGTAAGCACACAGTCAGTTGTTGCATACAATCAGAGGATTTCTGTACAGGTCTTACCAATTTTTTGCTGCATACTGGGGTTTGCACTTGGCATAGCAGTCTATTCGTGCATAGTAGGTCCATTTTCACTCAGCTTTCAAGAGATGGCAGAGGTGCTCACTGCCACCCCTCCAGGAGACTGCAGGAAAATACTTGGCAAGATTCATCACCTGTTGGGTCCTGGCAGCAATGTGGAGGGGAGAGAGGTAGCATTGGCAGTAGCTCAACCAAGCACAGGGTTTCAGGAGCACCCACAGGGCTTGGTGGCCAGGCCAGGCTCAAGGCTGAGAGGCACTGAGGTATGCATAACCCGGGTGGCCCTGCTCCCGGCACACAATCACCACAGTTGTCACCAGGCAGGAAGGTAGCTGCAACCACAGTCAAGGGCACTCCTGGCAACCCATAGGAATGGGATGAAGACCCCCTCCCCAGTCACAGGACCAGGCCACCGCAGCAGCTCAGGATCATTCCATTGCAGTTCCATGAGCTCACTTCAGTCAGGTCCCCTGATGGGATCTATGCCCTTAAAAACAGACTCCAGAAAGCTGCCTCACCCTTTGTGTCTTCTAGTAACACAGCCAAAAGGTGTCCCCTATGAACCAGGAAATGGACTTTACCTAGTCACTGATCTGTCTTGATCTGGAACTTCCCAGTCTCCAGAATCAGGAACAACAACAACTTTCTATTGTTTATAAGCCACTAGTGTGTGATATTTTGTGGTAGCAGTCCCAAGGGGCTAAGACAGATACCCTAGTGATTCTGGTGTGGAGAGGCAGCACATAGAGAACCTCAACCCAAAAGCATTCTTTTATTTTTATTTTTGTTTGTTTATTTATTTTGCAGTGCTGGGAATTGAACCCAGGGATTGGGCTTGTGAGGCAAACACTCTACCAACTGAGCTATATCCCCAGCCCCCCAAGAGCATTCTTATCTGTATCTCAAGTTGCCAAGAATCTTCATACTATAAAAACAATTAGAAACATAACAATCATGAATAATGAAAACACTAATGGCCTGAAGAAGAGAAAATCACTCGTCTGTTACCTAAGCTAAGTAACATCTGAGCCTACCAAAGGACCATCGGGTACTGCGTTACCTCGTGATCCCAATGACTTCTTGGTTGGTTTTTGTTGCTGCAGGTTGCTCCAAATGTAGGAGCTTAAATAACGTCCACTTAGTAGTTTACAGTTTTGGAGATCCAAAGACCCTGCAAGCTCAGCATGGAGGTTCTCTGCCTCCATGTCCAGGTGTCAACTAGGCTGTGCTCTCACCTGCAGGCTCTGAAAAAAAGAATCCACTTCCAAGGTTGCTCAGGGTGTTGGCATATTTCACCTGAAATTTTCCTGGGACCTTGACCAGTATTAGGCATGAAGTCCAGGACATGGTAGGGCCCTAGGGATGCAGCCAGTGTTTCACCCATGCAGGTGTGGGACAGTTGGCCTCCTCATGCTTCTTAAGAGGTGACAGAAGACTTTGGAGAGTTTTAAAGTGAATTCCACATGTTTATCAGAGGGTATTCCATTTTTGGGTTCCTTGGCAAAGGGAAGGCAGAAGGCAAAGCAAACTCACCATTCTCAGCCTAGGTGAGGTCTGAGGGCCCCAAGACAAAGGGCCCTGCAGCACTGTAGTTGTTGATTCGATACCGTAGACCACCCAGCATGGCATTTTGTGGGTATTGGTAAGACCTCAGCACTTCGATGATTTGGTGCCAGCCTGTCCCCATCAACCCATAGGCATCATGAAAGAACCTGATGCCATAGTTGGGTTTACTTAGAGGCACATTTTATTTTAAGTATTCTCTGAGGCCAGACATAAAGATTCTGGAGCTTTCTAATAAACATGAAAAACCTAGACCAGACATAATTAGATATAAAGATACAATTGTTATTTATCTCAAGGTTCTTGAATTCATTTACCACTTACGTGAACATTTATTTCCTTATATTTTGTACTTTAATAAATGAGGGCTATTTCCGGTAATAAACCTGATTTACAAGCTTTGTTGCCCTGGTATGCCGCATCATTAAAGGCTTCATTCATGAGAGATTAAAACAAAAAATTGTGGAGAATAGTTGAACAGCTCAGGAAATTTTGACCAGAAAAACTGATTTGCAGTGAGTGGTAACCTAACCTCCACAGGTTTAAACTCAGATGACCTTTTGCATGCCTGGATTGTGTTTTTCTAAAGTGCTTTTGTAGTCACTGTTATGTAAATATCCTTTAATCATCGCTTCCATATCTTTAGTTAGATAATTTAAACAAAGTAATTTAATAAGAAAATTCATCACTAACAAGATCCTTTCTTTCCAGAAGCACCATTACACATCAATGTGATTCACACTTTATCTTTTCATTTTAATCAAGGCTGGATCAAAATCCAAGGGCCCCCATTGTGTACCTTCAGGAGTCTGGGCTCCTAATTAGAATAAAATTTACTCCACGCTTGCATAATTATCAAAATGGACTCTACTTCATGTATAATGAAAATAAAAAAAAAAAGTTCAAGGGCCCTACAGCTTTATTTCACAAGTTCTAAGGCCAAAGGAGTGAGGTCCAGAGCACAGATGACAGCCTGGTGGGAGCCTGGTGGGAACCTGGGGACAACCGTAAAAAGAGCTGCAGTTGAAAACTGGGTACTGGGGGCTGGGATGTAGCTCAGTAGTTGAGCCTGTATTTAGTCTGTGCAAATCCCAGGGTTATATCCCCAGGACTTGAGGGATGGGGATGCTGCTGTGAACCTCGGAGTAGTGTTGCATCAGGCCGAGGCCAGCAACCTGAGTGGGAGCTCCAGATGGTTCTGATGCGTGGCAGTCTGTGGAGGGAGCATCACAGGGATGCTTGGAGCTCTCCTGAGACAGTCAGATGCATATTGATTGGGGAATAATCAGACTTAGTTTTAGACTCAAAGTGGTGATTGTGGCAGTGTTATCAGACTAACTTTATTCATACATTAAACTCACTTAAGGGATATACGGTCATCCTTTTATCTATAGGGGATTAGTTCAGGGACTCGTGAAGAATACTAAAACCCATGGGTACTCAAGTCCTTTATATAAGATATTATAGTATTTGTATATAACCTTTGTGCTCCCTCCTTTAAAACATTTGTAGTTACAGACTATGTAAATAGTTACTATACTATATTGTTTAAGGAATAATGACAAGAAAAATCTGCACATTTAGTACAGATGTAATTTTTTTAAAAAAAATGTTTTTGATCTGAGGTTGAATCCACAGATGTAGAATCTGCCAATAGGGAAAACTCTTTTTTTTTCTTTTTGCCAAGTATTATTTCTGTTATATAATGGATGTGGCATGTATCTTCTCGGCCTCCTTGCAGAGTGAACCACCGCATGCTTTCTTTTTTTTTTATTGGTTCTTTTTAATTATAGGTGACAGTGGAACCCATTTTGATGTAATCATACAGCAGGAATATGTCTTTTCTTTCACACTGTATATTCACATGGTTCATATAATCTTACATATACATAGGGTAATCCTGTCTGTCTCAGTCTACTATCTTTCCTTCCCCCACCCCCTCCCATCTCATTTTCCTCTACACCATCCATACTTCCTCCATTCTTTTCTTATCCCACCCATAACCCCACCCCCCGTTATGTATCAGCATCCACTGATCAGAGAAAATATTCGGCCTTTGGTTTTTTGGGCTTGGCTTATTTCACTTAGCATGATATTCTCCAACTCCATCCATTTACCAGCAAATGCCATAATTTTACTCTTCTTTATGGCTGAGTAATATTCCATTGTGTATATATACCACAGTTTCTTTATCCATTCTTCAGTTAAAGGGCATCTAGGTTGGTTCCATAATCTAGCTATTGTGAATTGAGCAGCTATGAACATAGATGTGGCTGCATCCCTATACTTGCTGATTTTAAGCCCTTTGAGTATAAACTGAGGAGTGGGATAGCTGGGTCAAATGGTGGATCCATTCCAAGTTTTTTGAGGAATCTCCATACTGCTTTCCAGAGTGGCTGCACTAATTTGCAACTCCTCCAGCAATGTATGAGTGTGCCTTTTTCCCCACATCCATGCCAACATTTATTATTGCTTGTATTCCTGATAATAGCCATTCTAATTGGAGTTAGATGAAATCTTAGGGTGGTTTTAACTTGCATTTCTCTAATTGCTAGAGATGATGAGCACTCTAGTAATTTTTTTGTGGTTCTGGGGATTGAACCCAGGGCCTTGTGCTCATGAGACAAGCACTCTACCAACTGAGCTATATCCCCAGCCCGCACTTTTTCATGTATTTGTTGATCACCTGTATATCATCTTCTGTGAAGTGTTTGCCCAGTTCCTTAGCCCATTTGTTGATTGGGTTTTTGCATTTTTGGTGTAAAGTTTTGTAAGTTCTTTATAAGTTTTGGTGATCAGTGCTCTGAAGTAGAAAAGATTTGGGAAAACTAACTCTTAAAAAATATTTTTGATCTGAAATTGGTGAAATCCACAGATGTGGATCCCACAAACAGGGAGAACTAACTCAACACTGAACACCTGCTAGATGCTATTCAGCCACTATGTCTAGACCTCTAGGAAGTGGGTGGGTCAAGGGCAGTAGGGCAGACATGAAAGAAAGAACTACCTATTCGACATACTAACTGCCTGTCTTTAATTCTGGCTTGCTATGACTTCAAAAAAAGTACATGTATTATTTTATGTGTTAAAAAATAAGTGAAATAAAATAATGAAGTAAAACGAGCAAGATATTGGTAAACATAGTTTTGTTTTGTTTTTGTGTTGTGTTGTTTTGTTTTGGTGGTGGGGACTGATCCCAGGGGCACTTTACCACTGAGCCATGTCCCCAAGCCCTTTTTAAATATTTTATTTAAAGGCAGGGTCTTGCTAAGTTGATTAGGGCCTCACAAAGTTGCTGAGGCTGGCTTTGAACTCAAGATCTTCCTGCCTCAGACTCCCAAGCCTCTGGGATTAAAGGTGTGCACCCCACACCCTGCAGTAATGTAGTTTTCATTTGGATTCACAAGTATTCATTTTATTATGTTGACTCATAACCCAAATATATTCCTGTATTGAATGTTATATTGTAACATAATTTGGGAGTGGAAAGTCTGAGGGAAAAGGCCATAAAGAAGTATTACAGTCAATAATTAAACCAGGCCTTTTCTGGAAAAAAAAATTAAAATAGAAAAACAATACCTAACAAAAGTCTGCTCTTCTGGCTTTAGGGACCTGTTGGGTTGGGTTCTGTCACATCTCTGCCATTCCACTTCAAAGCAATGTGATGATTAACAAGGTATTTATTGATAAACTGCATCTTTTAAAATTAAAATATAAACATAAAAGATTGATGAAACATTTTCAGAAAAATAGTATTTTTCCAAGTAACATGTCCTTACCCTGATTTGCACATACTCTAACTCAGAATTTTCTCATTTTGTCATAGTCCCTCTTATTTTATAAAGATAATAGGAATGAATGTTTTATATCATCAAAGCTTTTGCCATTTGAAATTGTAATAATAAGGGTCTGATGCTGTTGGACTAGATTAAAGTCTTGATTTAGATGGCCCAAGGGGCAAATCTGGCCTACCACATGTTTTTGTAAATAAAGTGTTATTATAAAACAGTTAATTTGTAACCCATTCATATTGTTACCCATTCATTTACGTATTGTGTTTAACTACTTCTGCTGCAACTGCAGAGCCAAGTGGTACAACAGAGACCTTTCGGCTAGACAACCTATAGAACAAAGGCTATTTACAGTCTACCCCTTTACAGAAAAAGGTTGCTGATCCTTCCCTTAAACAAATCAATGAAGGATCTCCTACTATTCAAACCCTGTTTGGTTCTTGCATTTCATATAACAGGAAGCAAGGGTTCAGCTGCCAAGGGGTTTACTTGAAAATTTATCTGACTCTGTTTCTGATTTTGTATTGTTAAGAATTCAGATAGCAAGGGATACCAGCACTATCTTTAAAGGACAGATAGATGTCTTTGGGTGTGATATTAACCTGTTAATTAGGACCTTTAGCTTCTTCTCTTTTGGAGAAAAAAATCAGGGTTTGTCCAAAGCGAATCATATTTTGAATCTGGACAGAACACCCACATTGTGAGTAACTTCGGTTTTTCCATCCCTGAGTTCCCACAGACACAGTGGAATATGCTTGTCCAGTAGCACGCAGTCTATGAAATGTCAGGCCATTTGAGGCTCTGTGTGTTGTTTTCTTTTTTGAGACAGATCTCTGGAGGACTACAATTCAAAGAAAGTAAAATCCTCTGATTTATTTATGGTCACCAGAGAGGTCCTTTTCCTGTCTTCATTGTAAAGATAGATTCCCAATAGAAAATGAAAGTCATTATGAGTTTCAAATCTGCTGAGGCTACTTTTCACCCATCTTCTACTTTTGTCACAGGTTACAACACAGTGATTTGTGAAAACATTTTAAATGACATGGGCCTTGTGTTACAATCTGAGGCAATAATAGAATTTGTTGGAAAATTAAGACTTTCTTGCTTGGTTTTTGTTGTTGTTTGGTTGGTTGGTTTTTGCGACACTAGGGTTGAACCCAGGAGCACTTGACCACTGAGCTATATCCCCAGCATTTTATTTTGAGACAGGATCTCACTAAGTTACCCAGGCTGGCTTCAAACTTGTAATCCTCCTGCCTCAGCTTCCCAAACCTCAGGGTTTACAGCAATGTGCCAGCCATCCAGTTAAGACAAAAAGACTTTCATTTCCTAAGTTGTGATGGCTTGAAGCCCTCTCCTGGTTACCCATCCTTCATTTGGTTTTCTCTTGTGAGTCTGCACACTGTGGACCACTCTCTCACTCTTAGTTGTGGGTGCGTGCCCATATGTATGAAACTTCGAGTCATAAGAACAACTTTCTGAACGAAACTATCAAAGGACACAGAAAGACCTGTCTGATTGTTTGCTCAGCAGATGGGGAAGGACTCCTCCCTTCATCCACATGAACTTTAAAGCAGCAGCCATGACAATCTAAGCTAGGTGCATTAACCCCTTCCCCAGAAATGTGGGAAATAAAACTGAAAGATGATTCTGTAATACCACATAAAACCAAGATGTTGTTGGCAGCCATGTTTTTACCACTGTGGAAAAAAGAGTGAACATAGTAGGGTCAGGAGAGTTATCCTTAGAAGGCTGCTTGCAAGGCTACCCCATGGCTGGCATCCAGGAACTTGGATTTCAGGAGGGTTCCTACTACTACCCTAATTGGAAAGAGTAGCTTGCTTTGCCTAAACTATTTTTGCAAAAACTGGTTTATGCTAAATACCTGCTTTCCTTCTGGGCATCTGGAGTGTGGCATGTGGTAGGCAGAGGGGACCTACATGACCAGTCCCTAGTAAAATCCCTGGGTCTTGAGTCACTTGTGAACTTCCCTGGTAAGCCATATTTCATACATGTTCTCACAGATAATTGCTGGGAGAATTAACTTGAATGATTCCCCTGGGAGAAAATTCTTGGAAGCTTGTGCCTAGTTTCCTCTGGATTTCACTCCATGTGTCTTTTCCTTTTGCTGATTTTGTTTTTTATCCTTTCCTCGTAATAAATCTGTGAATAGCTCTAATTGAATAGCTGTGACTCTGTTGAGTACTTTGAGTCCTCCTAGCAATCACAGAACCTGAACTTTTTATTTAACCATAACAGGAGTGAAGTATTGACACATGCTAAAACATGAGTGTACCTTGAAGACATGTTGAGTGAAAGAAGCCAGATACAAAGGCCACATTTTGTGTGATTCCATTTATAGGAAGGATCCAGAACAGGAAAAGCCATTTATGGCTTCTGTTAAACAGAAGGCAAACTAGTAATTGCTAGTGGTTGAGGGGAAGGGGAGAAGAGGGAGTAGAATGACTGCTTAATAGGTAGGTCCAAGGTGTCCTGTGGGGTGATGAAAATGTTCTGCAGGTAGGGGTAATGATTGCACAGCATTATGAATACAAAAGCCACTGAATTGTACACTCTAAACTAGTATAAAATGGCAAATTTTGTGTTACATGAATATCACCAAACTTTTTAAAAATTGTCATGATAATAAATTTCATTCACCTCACCATGACTTTTTCTGAGCTTGTGTTAAATTCTTGTGAAACAGTTCCAAGTTTGTAAAATAAATTCCTAGAAATGTATTTGCTTTGTGAAGCGGTATGTTGCATTTTCCATTTTGATCCACATTACCAAATTTTTCTCCTATAAAATTATTCCATTTACACTTCTATAATTTGATGTATGATATTATACCTTCTCAAATCCTAAATAGAGGGCTAGAGTTGTGGCTCAGTGGTAGAGTGTTTGGCATGTGTGAGGCCCTGGGTTTAATCCTCAGCACTGCATATAAATAAAAACAAAGATCCATCAACAACTCAAAAATATATTTTAAAAAATTCTAAATAGACATGCTCTTTTTATCTTTTTCAGCCTGGGACAAGATAATGGCATTTCTTATAATTTCTCATTACTAGTGGAAATACAGCACCTGTTATCAGTTTGTTAATCCTTTTTATAGTTCTTCTGAATTACTAGTGTAGTTGCTTTGCATGTTTTTCTATTTGTATGGTCATCTTTATTCCTCAAATTTGTGAGAGATCTTTCTGGTTTAGTTTTAGTTTTATTTTTATCTGAGTTATACATGCTCATAATAAGGTCTACGAAGGCCCTTAGGAGCAAGCAGCCAGCCTGTCTTGAAAGGTCTGTTTCCAGCTCTCCAGAGTCGAACGCTGTCAAGTCATCCAGACGGTCCTGTGGGCTTTGCCTCTGTGATGCTAAGGAGCGCTTAAAGCTGTTGCCGCTGGACTTTTTTTTTTTTTTTTTTTAGTTATTATGTCTCAATCACCTGATTGTATGTGGGAAACAGACTGGTCAAGAGGCGCAAGCAGCGCTCAGAGAGGAGGACTCCAAACCTACACTGGCAGGTCCAGAGGAAAACACAACTCCAGATTCTGAGCCCTGATCCACAGTTTCCCATAATATTTATAGATCATTTGATGTCATATTAGACCCATCCTATCATTGGGGCTTCCTAATCTATGCAGCTGGAGACCTTGTTCGGGGTCTCTGACATAAAGCCTGCTCACAGAACAGGTGAGGAGAAACAGCTCTTGGCACAGACATCCATTCCATTTCTGGAGGGAGCAGCAGGCTCTGAGGGCATCATTGACAATCCAGAGGGAGGAACCCGTGTTGATTAGGCTTCCTGGAGAAAGGCCGAGAGAGAGGAGTTGAACTGACCCCTTTCTCAGTCACTGATCTCTTACCATAAAGTTTTTGTAATTTCATTTCACAACCAGGTCTGATTTTGCCATCACAGAAGGAGAAAAGAGGATTTCTCTTTTCAACTCCCCCTTTCCCATTCCTCTTGTCTCTCTGTTCTCTCATGGTGGTTATGTTTCAGAGTTCTCATTAAGATGATAGAAATGCGATCCATGGACAGCCACGTCATAGTACAGTACAGGCATCATTATTTTCCTTTTTGCACAACCTTTTATTCCTCCTACACTTAAAATTGTTTTGTTTGTTGTTCTACTCAGTTTTCTATGTAATTACAGGTTGAGTATCCTTTATCTGAAATGCTTGGGAGCAAAAGTGTTTCTGTTTTCAGAATTTTCTGGATTGGAATATTTTCATACAACCTCTTGAATGTCCCTAATCTGACATCATCCACTTCTCAGAGAAATCATTCAGCCTTTGGTTTTTGGGGATTGGCATATTTCACTTAGCATTATATTCCCCAACTCCATCCATTTACCTGCAAATGCCATAATTTTATTCTTTATGGCTGGATAATATTCCATTGTGTGTATATACCACAGTTTCTTTATCCTTTCATTCATCTATTGAAGGGCATCTAGGTTGGTTCCATAATCTAGCTATTGTGAATTGAGCTGCTGCAATAAACACCGATGTGGCTGCATCACTGTAATATGCTGATTTTAAGTCTTTTGGGTATAGGCCAAGGAGTGGGATAGCTGGGTCATATGGTGGTTCCATTCCAAGTTTTCTTTCTTTCTTTTTTTTTTTTTTTTTGGTTAACGTTTTTCTTTTTTTTTTTAACTTCTTTTTTTTAATTTATTTTTTTTTCACACAGTTCATATAATCTTACATTTACATAGGGTAGTACTGTCTGTCTCAGTCTACTATTTTTCCTGCCCCCATCACCTCCCGTCCCATTTTCCTCCACACCATCCATACTTCCTCCATTCTTTCCTATCCCCCCCCATAATCCCTGCCACCCCCCACCCTCCCCACCCCAGTTAGGTATCAGCATCCACTGATCAGAGAAAATATTCGGCCTTTGGTTTTTTGGGCTTGGCTTATTTCACTTAGCATGATATTCTCCAACTCCATCCATTTGCCAGCAAATGCCATAATTTTATTCTTTTTTTATGGCTGAGTAATATTCCATTGTGTGTATATACCACAGTTTCTTTATCCATTCTTCAATTGAAGGGCACCTAGGTTGGTTCCACAATCTAGCTATTGTGAATTGAGCAGCTATGAACATAGATGTGGCTGCATCCCTATACTTTGCTGATTTTAAAACCTTTGGGTATAAACCGAGGAGTGGGATAGCTGGGTCAAATGGTGGATCCATTCCAAGTTTTTTGAGGAATCTCCATACTGCTTTCCAGAGTGGCTGCAGCAATTTCCAACCCCACCAGCAATGTATGAGTGTGCCTTTTTCCCCGCATCCTTGCCAACACCTTTTGTTACTTATATTCTTGATAATAGACATTCTAATTGGAGTGAGATGAAATCTTAGGGTATTTTGCATTTCTCTTATTACTAGAGATGTTGAACATTTTTTCATATATCTGTTAATTGCTTGTAGATCTTCTGTGAAGCGTCTGCTCATTTCCTTAGCCCATTTATTGATTGGGTTATTTGTATTCTTGATGTAAAGTTTTTTTTAAGTTTTATTTATTTATATGGGATGCTGAGTATCGAATCCAGTGCCTCACACTTGCTAGGTAATGCTCTACCACTGAGTCACAACCCCAACCCCTTCATGTAAAGTTTTTTGAGTTTTTTTTTTTAATTCTGGAGATTAGTGCTCTATCTGGAGTGCATGGCAAAGATTTTCTCCAACTCTGTAGGCTCTCTCTTCACATTGCTGATTGTTTCCTTTGATGAGTGAAAGCTTTTTAGTTTGAATCTGTCCCATTTATTGTTTCCTACTTTTATTTCTTGTGCTTTGGGAGTCATGTTGAGGAAGTCCAGTCCTAAGTTAACATGACGAAAATTTGGACCTACTTTTTCTTCTAATAGGTGCAGGGTCTCTGATCTAATTCCTAGGTCCTTGATCCATTTTGAGTTGAGTTTTTTGCAGGGTGAGAGATAGAGGTTTAATTTCATTTTGTTGTATATGGATTTCCAGTTTTCCCAGCACCATTTGTTGAAGAGGCTGTCTTTTCTCCATTATATGTTTTTGGCACTTTTGTCTAGTATGAGATAACTGTGTTTATGTGGGTTTGTCTCTGTGTCGTCTATTCTGTACCATTGATCTACCTGTCTATTTTGGTGCCAATACCAGGCCGTTTTTGTTACTATTGCTCCATAGTATAAAGATGTGGTATTGTGATACCTCCTGCTTCACTCTTCCTGCCCAGGATTGCTTTGGCTATTCTGGGTCTCTTATTCTTCCAAATGAATTTCATGATGCTTTCTCTATTTCTATGAGGGATTGGGATTTTAAGAATAAATTGTTAATAGAAGAAAATGTTACTGGGTGTGGTGGCACATGCCTGTAATCCCAGTGGCTCTGGAGGCTGCAGCAGGAGGACTGCTACTTCAAAGCCAGCCTCAGCAATTTAGCCAGGCCTTAAGCAACTCCGCAAGACCTTGTCTCTTAAATAAAATACAAAATAGGGCTGGGGATGTGACTCAGTGGTTAAGCGCCCTGAGTTCAATCCTCAGTGCCTGGGGAAAAAAAAAAGGTGTTGAAACTGTTCATATTTTAGTTACATGACTCTGATACTCCAAAATGGTCAATGAAAACTGATTTTTTTTTTCAATGTTGGTAGCAGTTGGGAAACCTCTCATTTGAAAGTTCCAGACAGATTTTGTGTTCTCTAAAAGTGAAGACTTAAATTTCCGTTGGGACTAAATGTTCTTTTCTTCCAGTGAACATCCTTGAAAGGACCTCTCAGTTGCAGTTATAAAGCTCTGTTCTTGAATGCATGTTCCAGAGATGCCTTCTGTGGCCCCTGAGCCTCATTCAGGAGTGGAGCATGTCCCTTTACTGTGTGTCCCATTGATCTGTTGAATTCTGAGAGATGCATTGAGGTCTGTTGCTTTTCATTTTGATTTTTTTTTTTTTTTTTTTTTTTTTTTTTTGGAACCAGGGATTGAACTCAGGGACACTCGGCCACTGAGCCACATCCCCAGCCCTATTTTGTATTTTATTTAGAGACAGGGTCTCACTGAGTTGCTAAGGGCCTTGCTAAGTTGCTGAGGCTAGCTTTGAACTCGTGATCCTCCTGACTCAGCCTCCCAAGTCGCTTGGTTTACAGGCGTGCACCACCACTCCCGGCTTGATTTCTATTTTGATCTTAAATATTTTCAACCAGACTTAAAGGTTCCTAGCTTTTATATCTTTTTAGTGGGTTTTTGCTGTTTTTTTTTTAAGCTAATCCTTGAGTTAGAAATTTATATTTTATGATACCAATTTTACTAATCCTGTTTATGTTTAGCTCTTATTTGTGTGATATCTTTGTACTTCCTGTATTTTCACTCTTTCTTAGTCACATGTGTTAGGCTTATCTTCATTGTTGCTATTGTTTTTGTGACACTGAGAATTAATTCCAGGGACTTGCTTATGCTAGAAGAGCACTCAACCACTGAGCTACATCTCCAGCCCAGATGTATTTCTTATAATTAGTTTAGCTTTATAAGTAATCTGAAAGTTTAGCTAATTCACATTTTCTTGTGGCTGTTAGTATGTATTTTATCTTATTCCTTGTATCTTATCTTCCTTTTTAGTATGCTTACTGGTTTCCTTCTTCTGATTTCCAGTTACCAACCAGCTGCATGGAAAAATTTGTGAATTTAAAAGGTGCAAAAGGGTCTGGGGTTGTGGCTCAGTCGTAGAGTGCTTGCCTGGCAAGTATGACACACTGGGTTCGATTCTCAGCACTGCATATAAATAAATGAATAAAAATAAAGGTCTATTAACATCTAAGAAAATATTTGATAAATAAATAAATAAAAGATGAAAAAGTAAGAGGTGGTCTTGCCTGAGAAGCTGACAGGCCTTGTGGGATAGTTGTGAGATTTAAAGCTACAGTCAGTTTTTGCAAAATCTGAGCAGAGTAAATAGGTCTTTTCCAGGCAAACAAAAAATACATTTTATTTTTAAACAAAGTACTACAAAGCCAAATTGCATTAATGAGAAAGAATTTAGCTGGCCCTTTTGGGGTTGGAAGTCAGAATTGGAGGCAGAGCCTAGGCTCAATTTCTCTTGCCAGGGACACTTTCTGGGGCAGATAGAAGGAAAGCTTCATATGTGGGCCAGGTCAACAGGTGGTTGTCACCAGGTGTACTGGTACATTTCCATCACTATGATGAAATAATGTGAGGGTGGGTATTTTATAAAGAAAAGACATTTATTTAGCTCACAGTTCTGGAAGCTCAGGGCATAGCACCAGCAGCAGCTCAGCTCTGGTGAAGGCCTCATGGTGGATGTTGTCACCATATATCTCAAAAAGCTGAAAGAAAGGATTTTGAATGTTTCCACCATAAAGAAATGATAAACTTTTGATGAGATAAGTATGCTTATCCTGATTTGAACATATATAGTGTATACATGTATCTAAACATCACATGGTACCCCCATAAATGTGTACAATGTTTTCATAACAGTTAAAAATAAATTTTTAAAAAATTGCAAGTGTACACATTTTTCATATGTATAAAAATGTTGGGGGCCGGGGTAGAGCACTTGCCTACCATGTGTGAGGCACTGGGTTCGATCCTCAGCACCACATATAAATAAATGAATAAAATAAAGATCCATCAACATCTAAAAAATATATAGAGATGTAAATATATATAATATATATGTTCTATATATATACACATACATATAAAAGAAATGTTGGATGTGGTACCAGCTTCAGGAAGTAAAAATGTTTCCTCCTACTAGGAAATAGTTGATTTAAAATACCCCGGCCAGGGCAGCGGTTATGGTTTAGTGGTAGAGAGCTTGCCTGGCGCGTGTGAGGCAGTGGGTTCAATTCTGAGCACTGCCGGGCGCGGTGGCGCACGCCTGTGATCCAAGCGACTTGGGAGGCTGAGTCAGGAGGATCTCGAGTTCAAAGCCAGCCTCAGCAACTTAGCGAGGCCCTAAGCAACTCAGTGAGACCCTGTCTCTAAATAAAATACAAAATAGGGCTGGGGATGTGGCTCAGTGGCTGAGTGTCCCTGAGTTCAATCCCTGGTTCAAAAAAAAAAAAAAAAAATTCTGAGCACCACATAAAAATAAATAAATAGGCCTGGGGATATAGCTCAGTTGGTAGAGCGCTTGCCTCACAGGCATCAAAGCCCTGGGTTCAATCCCCAGCACCACAAAAATAAATAAATAAATAAATAAATAAATAAATAAATAACATAAAGGTATTGTGTCCATCTACAACTTAAAAAAAATTTAAGAAATAAAGTGCCCTGGGCATCTTTCTTCCTGTGGACCATTTCTCCTGGGGCAGGAGCCTCCTGGGGTCAAGTATGCTAGCAGCTGATATTTACTCCCATTCCTTCTCCATCCCCCAGGAGAGCATGTAAGTCTGTTTAGATAATAACAGCACCAAGTGAAGCTGCACTGAACATTTTTCCACTTTCTTACTCTTGAAATGTTCATTTGGGGAAAAAAGTCATCTAGTCACAGAGTCTTATGATTTCAGGGGTTGAATTCAGTCTTTCTGAAGATGGGAGATTGATGTTGGGCTGCAGAGTATTTCTCAAATATAAATTAAACTTGGCCTTAGAATAGAATTTCTTAAAATTCTTCAGCTATGCATAATTTTCTTAGCAAGCACTTCCAAAAATATAGAACTTCCTTTATATTTTTTCTTGCTAAAAATATTCAATTGGATTTCTAGATCATCATGATGTGAACAAAATCATGTTGTTTTCTAAAACTTACTGAATTATCTTAAGACATATCTTTTCATATAGGCTAGAAATATGAATCTAATTCTGTTGGTTCCAGGGTCCTTAAGGGTTTTTAAGACAATGGGTGGCAGGTAGACTCCCAGCCTAAAGTCCATATGCACTTTAAGGATATAGAAACTAGGGCATAAAGAGGTCAAGTAATTGCTCAGAGCACCCACTAGTAAGTGACAGAGCCAATAT
This sequence comes from Glaucomys volans, assembly GCA_020662805.1. Taxonomy (NCBI): domain Eukaryota; kingdom Metazoa; phylum Chordata; class Mammalia; order Rodentia; family Sciuridae; genus Glaucomys; species Glaucomys volans. The sequence continues at coordinate 462,397 of JAJEJO010049325.1, read as the reverse complement.
TACCTCTTGCTGTCTGGCTTTTTGATCTCTTCATTATAACTTTTTCCATATGTAGTAAAAGGAGCTCTCCTTGTATATCTTAGTAAGGATACAAAACACGCTACCATTTGTCTAAATCAGAAGATATTTCTACTTACACACACACATGCACGCACGAACACACATTTGTATAATTGCAGGCCAGCATTGTCTTGTAGAACTTTCAGAATGTTAAAGATCTATGCTCTCCAGTCCAGTAGCCACAGGCCACATGTGGCTATTGAGCACCCAAGAGATGGCTAATGGGACTGGGAAAATAAATATTTAATTGTATTTAATGTTAATTAATTAGTGTCTATTGTACAGGCAGTGCAAAATAGAATATATGTGAAAGGTGGCAAAAGAAAAGATTATTGAATCTTGTGGTTTTCAAACTCCACGGCGGGGCGGGGCGGGGCGGGGGCGGGGATCTTCTGCAGAAACTTAGATGGAAGTACAGGTCCCATGACTAATCGTTTCAAAACCATTGATATAATCCAGCAACTTCATTTGACAGATGAGGAAACTAAAGGCCAGAAAAGTTGAGTCATTTTCCTGAAGTCAGTCACTACTTTCATGATGGAAGGAGGAAGAGTTGTGAAGCTGCTCACAATTTGGGTTGGTTTCTTCTTTAGAGTAATTAACATTTTGGTATTCCAAGGCTTAGTTCAATCTGATTATCATCTTAATAAAGACAGAAGGGTAGCCCAGACTTTTGTCTGCTGGGTTCCAGAACTGTGTGGTAAATCCTACTAGCAACTTACTCATTCTTTGAAACCAACCCTCATCGTGCCTCCTCCAAATCCCAGACTTAAGTGTGTCTTGTTTAGTTTGTTTTGATTTGGTATTGAGAATTGAACCCAGGGGTGCTTTACCACTGAGCTATATTCCCAACCCCTTTTTTAATATTTTTTTTTATTTTAAGACAAGGTCTCACTAAGTTGCTTAGGGCTTCACTAATTTGTTGAGACTGGCCTTGAACTTTTAATTATCCTGCCTTAGCTTTCCAGGTTACTAGGATTACAGGCATGCACCAGTATGCATGGCTCAAGTGTGTTTTGCCCTGCCTGACTTATCCTTGCAGTGAACCATGTTGGGCAGGGATCATGATTCGTTGTTTGTATATCCCTCAATAAGTCATAAATAGAGGGGCTCATTAAGTTTGATAACTGTAATTATTGACATAAGGGCTATAGATTCAACTAGTTCAATATTGTGAATCATTAGTTCATAATAAAGTTTCCTTACCATTTCCTTGGGGAACTGATGTAGATAAGCTCTCAGCTAGGAGAATAATTTAGGCTGTTATGATTGCTAACTGATGAGTTGACCTGAAAAATGGATGATTGGGTGATTCTAGGATGAGTGGACCAGCAGACCTGCCAATAACCATGCCTTTTTTAGAAAAAATAATAATACGAAGGAACTTAACAAAAAGATACTCAACAGAAAGATAGAAGAGGAAAGTTAAGGAAAAAAATTCCAAAAATGGATCCTCCAGAGAGCTGGAATATGCTCTGGACCTAGGGATTCCTAGCAGAGAATCATTTGATTCCCAGGATGAGGGGTACAGAAAGAATCTGCTCACAGGACACTGTAAAAGAACCAAAGTCATGCATAGTCATGACATTTCATCTTCCTTTGCCAATGTTGGCTGTGTAGGGCCAGCCCTGTCAGGTGGGCTGCTGTCGAGAGTTGGGGTGGAGAGTGCCAGCATGGATGTAGACCCAGCCAGGTGGCTCAGGGGGTATTAGACAGCAGGAGCAGAGCTTGCAGTTAAATTAGACCAAGTGGTTGGTGCCTTGGCACAAGTCTACAGTCCCAGCCACTCAGGAGGCAAGAGGATTGCAAGCTCAAGGCCAACCTGGCAACTTAGTGAGGCCCTCTTTCAAAATAAAAAATAAAAAGGGTTGGAGATATATCTCAGTGGTAAAGCAACCCTGGGTTCATTTCTCAGTACAACAAAATAAATAGACAAACTAACTAGACCAAGTGTCAATATACCCAAACCAGAGAACCTCAGGGAGGAAATGTCAAGGGTGGAGACTTTCAAGTATTTAAGTAAAAAAAAGAGGAATAAGGAGAAAACAAGAAAAATAAGAGCCCTGTCTTCATCCCTTTTATATACTATGACTGAATGATACATAGTAGGTAATTTATTAGCGGTAGAAATTTATTTGGCTCACAGTTCTGAAAGCTGGGAGGTCTAAGAACATGGCACCAGCATCTGGCAAGGGCTTTCTCACTGTGTCATTCCATGCAGAAGGCAGAGGGCAGGAAAGGATGCCCCAGAGGATCTCAGCTCCAAAAAAGAGAGAAAATCCATTTCTCTGCCTTTTTTGTTCTGATTCCCCAGCCAATTGGATGGTGCCTGCCTACATTGAGGGTGGGTCTTCTTCACTCACACAAGGTTTCCTCTAGAAACACTGACAGATGCACTGGAAAGTGATCCTTTATCAGTCCTCTAGCTAGTCCTTAATCCAGTCAAGCTGACACCCATGGTTAATTAACCATCACAAGTCTCAGCCATTCTTCTGGTGTCAAAAGCCTTCTTATTCTATTTCAGAAAGTGGCTGTGCCTTATCTGCCTTAACAGCTCTATTGATAGAGCAGTCCCCTTGTCATTAGAAACCTCTCATCCTCAAAGAAGTGTTTCTTTTTTACAGTCCCTTTAACTTACCCTTTGGCCCTTGCCAGATAGAGCACAGGACAGTATTTCCTTAACTCACTAACCATGGCCCTCTTTCCCACATATCAAATCCTTAGTTCTTCCAATGGGGCAAAAGATTGGGAGAAATTATAAAAAAGTGAACTCTTTAAAAAAAAAAGTGAACTCTTCCAAATTAATCTATAAATTGAACACAATTCTTATTAAAATCCCAACAGAATATCTTAATTCCTGACCTTAACAAAATAGTTAAAAATTCACCTGGAAGAAAACAAGTAAGAACAGCCAAAAATGTTTGACAAAGAAAAATAAGATAATAAGGTAAATAAGCTCCCTACTTCAAAAACCATTCTACCCATCCTAGATACTCCAGAAGTGGTAACACAAACAATGGAAGCCATCATAATCCTGGTACCTGGGGCTCATGTTTGTTTGTTTTTTTCTCCCCCGCCCCATGTTTAATAAGAATATTAATGACATTGAATTGACCAGATTGATTGAATAGGTTCTTGTGTTTGTTTTTGTGGTACTGGAATCCTAGGACCTCATGCATACTAGACAAGCCCTTTACTACCACATTATATCCCTAGCTCAGATCCATGTTTTAAACTCTTAAACACAACTTGTCAGACTCTATTTGGGAGATAAAGCCAAATACAAAATCTTAAATAGAGAAATAAGTGATTAAAGCAATATTATAAATAAGATCAAAAGTGGACAGAAATTCCAAGCAAGTTATCTGCTTTAGGAACAAAAGATTGGTTTCCACTCTCACAGAGATGATTTTCCCCTTTGTAGCAGATGTCACAGAATTAAAGTGAAGTTTTTTTGCTTATCTACAACTACAAAACAAACTACCCCAACATTTAGTGGATTAGAATAACAGTAGAGTTGGGTCCCCCACCACTCCCACAGATCTGCAATTCAGGTGTGACTTCTCTTTGCTCCAAGATGTCGGGAGCCTCAAATGGCTAGAGGCTAGAATAGTTGGGGGCTGGCCCGGCTTTCTCCATAGATTTCCCATACCTCAGAAGCTACAGGGAGCCCCACAGAGAGCATGCCAAGAGCTTCAAGTTTTTTTATGATCTGCCCTTGGTAATCCCAAATGTCACTGCCCTCCACAAACATGCTAAGCATGCATTCTACCTTTGAGCTGCGTGCCTGGTCCCCTCTAGTGTTGGGGAGCTGGGATTCAACCAAAGGCCTAGTGCATGTTAGGTAAGCACTCCAACACGGATTCATCCCTGCCCTAGCAGTTCTTAATTACATCTGCCTTTCCTAATCTATAACCCAGTCTCTACTTCTTCCTCAAATTTTGAAAAAATAGGGGGAGAGGGCATTCCCCCACAATTTATTTGACCCAAAATCCTACCAAAAGTGTTAGGTCGGATTTAGGTGCTAGATGGAAGGGAGCCGGGCAGCAGGCAACCGACACTCAGCGGAACATCAGGCAGCTCCCCAGCCCCGCCCCGGGAACCACCCCCAACACACACAGACAAACCCTAATGGTGTTTAGTACCCGTCTGTCACTCAACGGGACTCTCAGCCAACTCCTGAGAGACGAATCTCAGCAGGGGTTCCCCAGGCAATCCCATGCGGGCACTGAACCCCCAAACCTTCCCGCCTATTCGGGGACATAACCACCCCCACCCCCGCCCCCACCCACCCGGCCCAGCCAGAGCTGTGCAAGACTTCTCCGGCCCTCCATTCTGGCCCCCCCATCCTGGAGAGCGGGTGAACCTCGGCCTAGAGCCAAATCCCAATAAAGCTTTGTCCAGCCGCTTTTGATCTGACTCCTTTTTGGCCGCCTGCATCTGATCTTACAAATAGGACTTTTATAAATTCATTACCTTGGAATCCACTTTGGCCTATTTTGTCTATGTGTTTTGTTACTATTTTTAGTAATGTGTATTTTTCCTCACTGTAAATGTAAGACATTGTCATTATAGAAAGATTGGAAATCCACAAGAGATGTAGAAGAATCAAGTCACATTTCATCTCATTTAATTTGATTTCTGGGTTTTGCCTATTGAAATATTTTTGGATCCTGAATCTATGAACTTGTTATTTATTATCCTCCTTAGATTTCTTTAACCAAGTCAGTGAACCTGTAGAAAACTATAGGACCAAACTTCTAGGTTGACATCTATCAAAATTTACCAAAAAGCATCAAGTACCTATATGTTATTGCATATAACAAACCCATCAAAAACCAGAACAATCAGATTTTTCCCATGAGCTTCACAGAAATATCTATTGATCAGAAAACTCTTATAGATTATTTTTTATTAAAAATTTCAGAAAAGTTTACTTAGTCTACTTGACAGGCCATTAGGATATTTCTTTTTTTTTTTTTTTTTTTTTGGTATGGGGGATTGAACCCAGGGGCACTCGGCCACTGAGCCACATCCCCAGCCCTATTTTGTATTTTATTTAGAGACAGGGTCTCACTGAGTTGCTTAGGGCCTCGCTAAGTTGCTGAGGATGGCTTTGAACTCGTGATCTTCCTGGCTGAGCCTCCGGAGTTGTTTGGATTACAGGCCTGCGCCACCACGCCCGGCCCATTAGGATATTTCTGATTACCCACTCTGAATAATAATCCTACAGTAAACATTCATGTAGTTATGTCTTGATTCTCTTTTCTAGAACAGATCTCCCCAGTGTGATACTACTGGGTCAAATAATTTCATTTTTAAAAAATACTTCATTGTCTTCCTAAAATCCTATATACCATTTTATTTTTCCATCACCCAATATAAGATCCATTTCCCCATATCTTCATTAACTCTATGAATTTGCTGTCTTTTTAATTTTTAATGAGTGAAAATGTTTCACTATTTTGTTTTCTGGTAAGACTAAAAATCTCTTTATAAGTTTAAGACTATTTCCTCTTTGATGCATCACTGGTTCATTCTAATGACCATTTTTACTTGAGTTCTCTCTTCCTTATTGATTATAGTAATACATTACAAATATTCATCATTTATACTCAGTTCTCTCTCTATACACATATATATATATATAGTTTTTAATTTTGGCATGTAGACACTTCATTGTATAGTGAAATTTCTCAGCCCATTCTTGTATGCTTTTTGAATTTTATGCTGTGGACAACTTTGTTTCCCTGAGATTACAAAACTATTCTTCTACATTTCCTTCTAAAAATGTTATAATTTTGGTTTTTAAATGTAGCCATCTAGAACTTACCTCTAGAGAACAAGCACAGGAATAATCCTTATGGGAAGGGAAACCCAAGGTGATGCCATGGTCACCAGCCTTCTACTTGGACATGGTCTCCACACGCAGTACTGAGAGCTGAGGCATGAACAGAACACAGTGGCTGAGAAGAAGAAGGCAGCTTGAACAGTTCATTCTATGGGCTAGAATGGCAGGAGGGAAGATGCTCTGTGGAGAGGGGGCCCCAGAAGCCTGTGTACAGGTTCCTACAAGTCATTGGTAAAAGACCACACTATTCATGTGTAGGGCAGGTCACTTGAGATTGACCAGATGGCCTGGCCTAAGGCTAAAATAAATACCAGAACTGTATGATAGATACACATGCCTAAGACAAAGAGTGAGTGCTGAATACAAGTGCGGGGAAGGAACTGTAGGCTGCATTTGTTGCAATTTCACATGAACCCACTGATTAGGGTATATGCTTTGTATTTGGTCCCGTCAAATCTTTAAAGTAAATTTGGGCCTCCCTGGTCTCTTATACATGCTGAACCTTAGTGGGGAGGAATGATCATCTTTTATCCTCTTTGATCTAAAAATTGTTACATTAACAAACAAACAAAAAGCATGATTTCACAGCTGTCACAATAAAGACCTATCAAGAAAAGCCCCAGGGAAACCCTGGGAGTAAAGATATTTAGGTCACCATCAGCCTGACAGAGCTAATTCTTGCAGGAATGAACATACTACATTTTCTAATCCATTTCCTGCCTTTTTCTCAGAAGCTTTGCTTTTAGGTTTTTCAATTGTTTTTAAACTTTGGCACTTAGTACCACACAGAGTTATCCCATTCATAGAAATGCAACAGAGGAAACTAGAGATCCTCAGAGAAGATGGAATGGTGGGAATAAAATCACATAACTGCCAAATCCAGCTGTGTGCCCTCAGTGCAGTTGAGCCCAGGATTCATTTCAGTATGTGCTCTGTAGCTTCTTTACCCTGTGATTAATGTTTTCACTAAATATTGGTGTTTCCAGGCAACAGAAGACAAACGAGATGAATTTCTAGAAGAAAACGCTCTAGGTTGTTGGGGCTTGCTTTGCTTCTGTCCCATTCATTAAGAGTACCACCTCTGCATTCATCCTTCTGGAACTGTGATCGTAGTCTGAACCCACTCAGGAAGCAGTCGTGGATATTCACTAACGTTAGAGGGTTAACTTCTCATCTATGATTAAGTGTATTCATTTTTCTCAAATGATTTTGCAGCACCAAAAGGGACAAAATTCTGTATCTTACAACGTTTTTTTCTAAATACTCCTAGAAATATGCTTGTAATGTTACCTCTTTTACACCTTTTAGACCAGGCCAAACTGGGTGCAGTGGTGACTCAGGAGGCTGAGACAGGAGGATTGCAAAGTTAGAGGCCAGCTAGTCAACTTTGTGAGACCCTGTCTCAGAAAAAAATATATATAAAATAAAAAGAGCTAGGGGTATAACTCAGTGGCAAAGCACCTCTGGGTTCAACCTCTACCCTCCACCAAACATGCATGCAAAATGGGGTAGCCCCATGAACCCAGTGTCTTCAAAGACAGCTCCTTCTTTCTCCTGCTCAGTGAGACCCACCTATTCCCATTCTTAGCCTGCTTGGCCTTCCTTCAGTTCTGCTGGTAGGAGTTCTGCATACCACACAGCTTGCAGTAGTCTCTAGAAGGTCCACAAGAGAACAGAAATGAAAGTGGTGTGGCTCTTTCAGAGTAAAGTGAGGGGAAAGCATATGATGAAGCATATATCAACTCATCTATTTTCTGTGAATCATCTTACATCTATGCCAAAAAAACCCATGAAAATGACCAAATTGTGCCACACCACATCAGCTAACTCCTCATTCACAAAAATATACTTTACGGCTCCCAGAAGTGTGCCTCAGTGTTTGGTAATAAAACCACTTTTGTAATAATTGCAATAAAAGCACCTGCCTGAGAAGTGTGTGGTGCTTGCAGGTTGACAGTCCTCCTCTCATCTGAGATTAGAATGTGTGCATACATTTTGAGTTGCTCAGTGAGCCATGTCAAGTGTGGAATTGTTGACACTCTTGCCACTCAAATGCAGTTCGAGACCATTTCTAGTGGCATTCAGGGAATAAGAATTGAGATTGTTCTACTCTGCAATAAAAAGGTCAGGTTTTTATTTGATAGTGTAATGTTCTTAGAATAAATCTAATACTACAAATCATAACTGATTGTCCTCCATCTCTACCAGTGTCAGAAGAGTGAAAAGTCCTGAACATGGAGAATACAGTTTACGCATAAGAGAAACATTTCCTGACCCAGATGTGGGATTTGATTACCTAAATTTGGAATTCCCACAATAATTTCTTGTGTGATTTCTACGCAGTCTTATTGCTGAAGTGTGTCTTGCATTGAAATTTTCTTCTTTTTTTTTTTTTTTTTTTTTTATAATTTTTGGTGATCCTGGGCATGGAACCCAGGACTTTGCACATGATAGGCAAATGCTTTACCACTGAGCTGCACACTCAGCCCTGGGTGTGATCCCCATCACACAATAAATAGATAGATAGATAGATAGATAGATAGATAGATAAAATGTGTCTCAACTTTCCAGAGACTTGCTCATCGTAGTCTGTTCTGAAGCATCCTGCATTTCTGAGCTGTCCTAAGGTGACAGATGATTTTGTTTGATTTTTCAATCTTAAGTTTGATTTCATGAGATTTTAGTCTTAACCAATTATTCATTTATAGTGATATATCAAGAACTATTCTTAAGTGGGATTCTATTAATTAATATACCAGACACTTTCTTGATTTTGTGAGACGGATGGCTTCATCACATCTTTGGATCCTGTTGGCCTCTCAAAATGCTTCTGAAAATTGTGCTGATGAAGGAAAATGGTATTTTATATTGTTGTCTTTTAAAAGAGAAAATTATAACAATTAGTTATAAATCTAATTGGCTTTTATTCTCAGTTCATTGATTAGGGCAGCATTCATGCTACAAAATAGAGTGAGAGCTCCTACTGGCAAAATAGTGGGTTTTGTAAGGTGGAAACAAGAAAACAGAACAATATAAACAAAAAACACATGTTAATATCATGTTGCTTCTGCTTACTTTTTTATAAAGAAGAAAGCAGAGGGTGAGTTCCTTTTTATGTTGACTTAGGTAGAGTGGAATCTCATATTTTCAGGAAAAACTGCTGTGTCTTGGAATCTATTTCCTTAAAGTTTCAGTTTTATGATGGGGTATTTAGCATGAGTGAGTCCATTTTGGATTGTCTGATCCACTGGGGCCCAGTGTAAGTGCTGGGTCCAAATCAATGGCCCCCATAATTTTTGTTTAACAGTATCATAACTGACACAAGATACATGTGTATTAAATATTCTCATGTTTTAGGAAGAGAGTGATTTAGCTGCTGGGCACAGTGGCACCGGCCTGTAATCCCAGTGGCTCCAGAAGTTGAGGCAGGAGGATCTCAAGTTCAAAGCCAGCCTCAGCAACTCAATGAGACCCTCTCTAAATAAAATACACAAAAGAACTCGGCATGTGGCTCAGTGGTTAAGGGTCCCTGGGTTTAATACCCAGTACCACCGCCCCCCCCCCCCAAAAAAAAAAAAAAAGATTTAGCAAATTTTGAAAGTTTTAATCATAAAGTAAATTGGAGGAAGAAGAGAGAATCTGGCCCATTTGGGACATACAAGTTCCTCAGCATGGTAACATTCACCTGGAGCCTGTTCCTGGTGACAGTAGCCTGGTGACAGAGAATGTGGTTCTCATTTACTAACTCATAACTCCCTCTAGAATCTGCTTTCTTTCACCTCAGCACTTTTGTTTATTCTTGTCCTACCTATGAATCCAGGAAGTTGCAGGGTCTGCTTCCAGCATTAAAAATGGTGTTGAATTCTATGTGTCAGGTCGTCCTGCCTCACCCCATATCTGCCCCGACCCCCCACACACACACACTTCTTCCTTCCATGGGTAACAGTGTCCCACAGCAAACAATATATGTGCTTTGTAGTCACATAGGACTGGCCTTTGATCTTGACTCTGGTGCTACTATTTTTTAAAAATTTTTTTAGTTACAGATGGACACAGTGCCTTTATTTTATTTATTTATTTATTTATTTATTTATTTATTTATTTATGTGGTACTAAGAATCGAACCCAGTGCTTTTGCACATGAAAGACAAGCTTTCTACCACTGAACCACAACTCCAGCCCACCAGCATTTCTTTTTGCTGCAGTTTTCTTGGCTATAAAATGGGCATAACCCTACTTACCATGTATGGCAGTTCTGAGAATTAAATGACAAGGTGCACAATGGCAGGCACATTGTAGGCATTTGACAAATGTCACTACTCACCATCCCCAGCATTTTTGGAGCTGGAAACTTAAAGGACTTTCATCTTGATCACTGAGCATTCAACTTCCTGTTTAAAATGTGGCCTTCTGTTGGAAATGAGATGGCATATGTCTGGGTTGCCTTGCAGGAGGAACACCTGCCGCCCTGCTGCAGTGCTTGCTTCTGTTCACAAAGATGCTGTAGAGGCCCATGATAAACAAGAGACATAAGCAAGCAGCCTCTGGAAATATAGCCTGGCTTTCCCTCCTCCAAGTCACAGGCATGTGAAAGATGGGTTGGAGATGGGGTCTCAGGCGACCTGTTCATGGCAAAGAAAGAAAGGAAAGGAATTTGATTTTGGTTAAGAGTCCTTCCCAAAGAGTGGCCTTGTCCTTCCCCCTAAGTTCCCCTTTCCAGGGTGATATGTAGTTTGAATGCTCGAATCTAAGTAGGTTGAATAGGTCGTTCCCTAATCCCCAGCCCATTTTTTTTTGCCTCTGCTCTTTAAACATACAAACCAGCCGGGCGCGGTGGCGCACGCCTGTAATCCCAGCACTTGGGAGGCTGAGGCAGGAGGATCACGAGTTCAAAGCCAGCCTCAGCAACTTAGCGAGGCCCTAAGCAACTCAGTGAGACCCTGTCTCTAAATACAAAATAGGGCTGGGATGTGGCTCAGTGGCCGAGTGTCCCTGAGTTCAATCCCTGGTTCAAAAAAAAAAGAAAAGAAAAAAAAAAACATACAAACCTCTTCTGAAAGTATAAAGCCAAAGCATATTTTATCTCTAAGTATCCAGGTCTTGCCAGGTAGCTGCTGAACCCAAAGAGGTTTTGAAGTCAAAATATTCCAGTGATCAGCTTGCCAGTGGTCCCAGGCATTACCCAGTCAACCTGATAACCGAGACAGGGTCCTCCTACTACAATGGCATTCTCAGACTTTTTTGTAACACTGATGCTTAGCAACTGTTACAAGTTGGTTGTGCTTGAGTCATGAAAACCAGAATGGAGAGGCATTATTACCGTGGTGTGTTGCTTTCAACTAGGTATTCTTCCCTGGGTGAATGTAATTGCAAAGTAAACTCAAGAACAGTTGTCTTGCTGACAGCCTGTGCTTTGGGGCAAAGGTCTAGGGCCCACTGGAATCATCCTGGACTCTGGCTAGAAGCAACAGGAGGTTTGATAGAAAGAAGGGAGTTTGGGTTCTTGGTGTCTCTGCCTTTCAGGTAAGGCACATGTGTGACATGTCACATCATCTCTTCCATCCTCAATTTCATTACCCACCAAGTGAGGCGTTTGACCAGCCTGTGGCTAACCAGGCCAGCTCAAACTAACACTTGAAAACTAGATAAAAAGCCCAAATGAGATCATAGACCATTTGCTTCCAAGGAAACTTCACAGGAACCATTATAGTCTATTTTATTACACATTTCCACCTATGTGTATTCTCCAAAACTTCTCTACACACTGTGAGAAGAATTCCATACAAAGCTCCTTTCCTATTCCAACTTAACTTCATGCCATGTTCTCCTTCTCCCTTCCTGTCTTTTTAAGCTGCCAGTTGCCTCTGATAGAAACATTCTAAAACACCCCACCAGGGCAGTCAGCGCTGATGGCTTGTAGACTTTCATTTGACTGTTTGAGCAAAGGGAAGGAGGGGCTGTCAACATCCACTCCATTAGAAGGAGCCAGCGACCATCACCCCTCTTCAAAATCTTTACCAGCTTTCTTGACTTCCCTTTTTTCCAGGACAGGGTGCTCTGAGGAGGAGCAGGAAGACTTCCCTGCCTCCTCCAAGCCCCAGCAACTGTGAGGAGATTGCAAGGAGTCCTGCACTTGCCCAATTCGTTTTATCATCTCCAGGCTACTTAGAACATAGACCTAAAACTGAAGCCTCAAGTGGGCCCCACTTCTGCAATCTCTTGCAGGCCCCTCTTTCAAGCTATTTCAATACATTTGAGTACCCACCACATAGAACCACCTAAGCACAAAAGCATTCATGGACCTTAGAACCTGACATCGCATCTGGGATAAGCTTTGTAAATCCAGGGAAGGAAAACCTGTAAAGATAAGCAGGGCAGGTCTGAAGATCTGCAAAAGGAAGGTACCCTGGAGTTGCAAGTCTAGGGGACCTGCCTGGGAGGCTCTTTATAGTTGGATTTCAGCTTCTTTTTAACTGTGTACCAAGCAGGCACCAGGAGCCCTGCCTGTGCTGAAGGAGGAGCCCCATTTTCCCCTTGCGATTCCTGCTGTTGGGTGTGCTCCCAGAGGGACTGTTGAGCCTGAAGGGTTCTCTCCTCACTGAGGAGGCTCTCAAGATGAGGAAGCAGGACAAGCTGCCAGACCAGTCACGCTGGGCTTTATGATGTCTTTGTTTGATCTTGGTCTGCTTGTTGTTGATTGGGTTATGCATGATGTTGATGATGAGTCTTCCTTGGCCAAATAAGTCTGGGAAATATTGAGATATACAGAGCTAATCAGTATAATGACTCCTGCAGGGGGCAACTGGAATTTCCTACTATTTTGAGTATTGATGCCTTCTTTTCTTGCTGTCCTATGAAAGAATTGGGACCATACCACGCCTTTCCAGGTGCCAAAATTTTTAATTGTACTCCCAGCAATTTGGGGTAGTTTATTCCTATGTTGTCTTACCAAAAACTCAAAGTTAGATTCCTATCTGAACAGTCTCCCTTGTATACTTTGACACTGCACAGTTTGGGAATTTAAAACTGCTTTTTTTCCCTCCTGCAGAACATTGACATCACCAATTTCAGCAGCAGCTGGAGTGATGGCCTCGCCTTCTGTGCTCTGCTCCACACCTACTTGCCTGCCCACATCCCGTACCATGAGCTGAACAGTCAAGAGAAAGTAAGTCACTGCTCAGTCATCCTGTTCTCCTCTGGAACTACAAGGGGTGTTCCTAATTATGTTGATATATCCCATTTGGGGTGGTATTTTAGAGTTAGAATAGATATTAGGTAACTACTGAATTTTTAAGTACACTACGATGTCCAGTACTTAGCAGATTCTTCTCAGCTTCCCTTCTCAGTACTCACCCCCCTTGTTACCTAGAAAAACACAGTGAAGATTAGTTTACTGTGGCTACTGGGACATTCTTATCGCATACTGTCCAGAGAAAACCCAATGGAATTCCACCTTCATGGTTTTAAGGTGTTAACCAGCATTTTTCGAAGTCTATTCCAGGGGTAGGGGTTTAAGCTCAGTGGCAAAACACCATATTTCACTGTGCAATTGTCACAGATTTTATGCCTTTTTTTTTTTTTTCAAAAAAGGGAGTGTAACCATTATATGAAGCTTTTTTTTTTTTCATTGTGCCAGTGTTACTTAAAAATAATTTATTATGCCAGGCATGGTGGTGCACGCCTGTAATCCCAGCAACTCAGGAGGCTGAGGCAGAAGGATCACAAGTTCAAAGCCAGCCTCAGCAACTTAGCAAGGCCCTGAGCAACTCAGTGAGACTCTGTCTCTAAATAAAGTATTTAAAAAGGTCTGGAGATGTGGCTTAGTGGTCAAGCACCCCTGAGTTCAATCCCTGATACCAAAAAAAAAGAAAAAAAGAAAAAAAGAAAAATAATTTATTACTAAACTGTCTTTGATACAAGATTAGGATGCATGAGACACGTGTTAATGCAGTGGTGACAATTATGCAGTGAAATACGCATCTGCCTATTATGCACAAGGTTTGAGCCTCAGCACTGCAAAAACAAACACCAAAAAGGAGATGGTGTGTTATGTCACATTTTTAGAGATTTCCATGTGAATTTGTTAAACCCAACATATATCACACCCACAGAACCTTCTGTTTTGTTCTGTTTTAGTTCTGCTGTAATCACCCATAACAAGAGTTAACAAACTTGTCTACTAGGGGTCAAATAGCTTTGTAAGTCAGTTGGTGTGTTAGTCAATTTTTTGTTACTGCAACAAAATACCTGAGAAAAACAACAGAGGAAGAATTTATTTTGACTCACAGTTTCAGAGGTTTCAGTCCATGTTGTGCTGGCTCCATTGCTTTGGGCCTGAAGTGAGGCAGAATATCACAATAAAAGGTCATAGTGTAGGAAAGTTGCTCAGTTTAGGTAGAGAGAGGGGCCAGGAACAAAATATACCCCTCTAGAGCATGCTTCCCGTGACAGACTCTTTCCTCCAACGAGGCTCCACCTCCTAAAGTTTCCACCACCTCCCAATAACGCCATCAGCACTGAACCCATCAGCAGATTCATCCATTGATGAGAGCAGAGCCATATGACCCAATCATTTCCCACCTTTGAGCTTTGCTCCATTGGGTACCAATCCTTCAACACATGAGCCTCTGGGGAACATGTCACATTCAAACCATAATGGTCTTTATCATAACTATGCAACATTACCATTAAGCTAAAGTGGCCACTGACAATATGTAAATGAGTGGCCATGGTTGTTAGATTTGTCTCATAGGCAGTAGTTTATGAGCCTCTGACCTAGTACACCCGACAAAATCATATTCTGCAGAGTATGCTTTAGAAAATACTGTGCTCTGAGTCATGCACTCACTCACTCAAAAAGGGTTACCTTCTCAGCAGCTCGGGAGGCTGAGACAGGAGGATCATGAATTCAAAGCCAGCCTCAGGTCTCACTAAGCAACTCAGTGAGGCCTGTCTCTAAATAAAAATAAAAAATAGGGCTGGGGATGTGGCTCAGTGGTCAAATGCCCCTGAATTCAATTCCTGGTACCAAAAAAAAGGTGTTTCTTGTCACGCATAGTGCACAGTGAACAACACAGACTTATTCTGTGTTATTCTGTACCTCATAAGGTAAACAAATGATAAACACAGAGGTAAGCTTATAATAAGTAAAATTATCAATAATTAAAAGTTGTGAAAAAGCCAACAGAGAACACAACACTGTGAGAGTAGTCAGTGGGGATCTTATCTGAGCAACATCCCCACTCCTGGCAATCTTATTCGATCAGGAAGACTGAGATAGTCTTTCTGAGGAGGTGGTATTTAAGCTGACATCTGAAGAACAAATTTGAAGGAGACTGCCATGCAAAGCACTCAGGGAGGTTTCCAGGGCACAGAACAACTGAAAAGCTTGGGTGCTGTCAAGGAATGGAAAAAAGCATTGACTGAATTCTAGTGGGTAAGGAAGAGTGGCTTGTGGTGATGTTGGGGATCAGACAGAGGAGGTCAGACCCCACAGAGGTTCTACAGATGACTGATGAGAAGTTTGTTCTTTACTTTGTGTACAGTGGGAAGCCATTGAAGGATTCTAAACAGTGGAAAGGCATGATTTGTGTTTGCAAAAGAGCTCTGTGACTTTTATGTGAAAAATTGCTTTGGAAGAACAAGAATGAAGAAGGAGCTAGGGGGCTGTTGCAGGAGTCAGCCAGAGAATTCCGTTTCCTTGGCTTCACCCATTAACTGAGACTACAGTGGCAGTGCAGATGGAAAGATGTAGAAAGACTCAAAATATGTCTTAGATACAGAATCACCCGGATTTAGCCACAGATTGGTTGTAGGGAGGAGAAGAGGAAGGAGTCAAAGATAACTCCTGGGTGTCCAGTTTGACAAAACCATTTTTGGGGTGGGGAATGCATAGAGAGGTTTTAACCCACATCAGATTCAAATGAACATACTGTGCATAGCCAAGCTGACATATAAAATTAACCATCACAGAGCATTTTAAAATTTTAAAGCACTTTTATGTGGGTGCTTTATCTATAATCCATAAAGCAGAATGGTCAGAATTATTTAACATGTTGGAGGAAGAAGGGTCTTGTTTCTAATCCTGTTAAGTCTGAGATGTCAGAAATATGTAGCTAGTAGTGTCAGGAAGGGAATTGGATAGCAAGTCTGGAGTTCAGATGGGAAGTCAGATCTGGAAATAAAGGTGAAGTGCAGATCAGTGAAGATCAGTGCTGTGTAGTGGAACAATATCCACATGGTTCAATATGGCAGCCACCAACCACATGGGCTATAGAGCACATGAACTATGACTAGTCAATTTCAATTTAAATAGCCACATGTCACAAGTGGCTACTGCCACAAGTGACAGGGCACATATACATGATATTTAAAGTTCTGAGCCTAGAGATCATCCAGTCCTTAGGTCTTAAGGGAAATTGTCTTAGTTTTCTATTGCTGTAACACAGTATCCAATGCTGAGTACTTTATAAAGACAAGAGGTTTATTTAATCAGAGTTTGGAAGACTGGAAGTCCAAGACTGGGCATCCCATCTGTTAAGCCTTTGAGAAGACAAAAGGCCATGATGCTGGGCTTGCTCTTTTTATAACAACTTGCTCTTGTAGGAACTAATTATGCTCCTATGACAATTACTTTAATTTCTTATGAGGGTGATGCATGCAGTCATTGAATTGTCTCCCACTCACCCCCGTGTCTTAAAGGCTCCACCACCTCACACCCACATGGGGCAACCATCCAGCACATGGACATTTGGAGGGCACATTCAAGCCACATCAAATGGATAACCATAGCAGAAGTGTAGAGAGCTGAGGACTCCAGTGTTTGTGCTATAGGTAGAGGAAAATGACCCAGCAGAGGGAAGTTGGAGAGAGCAGCCAGACAGTAGGAGAGGAGTTCGACCAAAGGTGTCAAGAGGCCATGGATGCATCACAGCATCTGACACAGCCTTGGAAGGAAAGCCTTCATCTGACCATGACCTGGTTGTCCATTCCCTCCCCGCCCTCTTGATTTTTCAGTTCTTGCCTTTCCAGTGATATTAGAAAAACAGTCAAGGAAATAGTGGCCATAAAACAATTGTAAGTGATTAGAAGACCTTCCTAAAACTGTTAAGGAGAATAAGCTTAAGCACTTGCACACCCCACAAAAGCTTTGTGTCTTCTGAAAGTGACATGTGTCTGCAGTCAACAGACCAGACTTCTGTGTCTTTGAGTCAAATTCAGGTCTGTTCAGAAATAAAGGGCATGCAAGTATTTGCTTTCACACTTCAAGTCATGAGCATTGCTTCCTGATGACTGAAACCTCTGTTTCATTCTGGATCCCTGAAATTCCCAAACCAAGACTGGAACTCTGTGCCCAGTGGCCTCTTGCATCATGGAGACGTGCGGCAGGGCAGGTAGACGTCAATGTCCTTCCTTCTGTTGCTCTTACAGGACAGAGGCCCCTATTTTCTACTCATTGGATTATATTCCTTTTCCAGCTCTATCCTACTGTCCTCAGGGAGCACCCACAGGTGAGAGGCCACAGGTCTCTGATGTGGTTTAGGAGTCAGCTCCAGAGACCTGGTGTGATGCATCGTTAGATCTACTTGGCTTCACAGACTCTCTATCAATTCGAGTTGAATTTGTGTCCTACCACTTAGGTCTTTGTTAGTTACCGTCCGTCCACCACTCCCTGAAGGAATATCTGGCTTCCTATTTTCTAAACACCCCCATCATGGCTGCCCTCCAAATAGTGACAGTGGCTGCAGCCACCACATTGTGTGACTACTTGAGGTGTGATGGCATGCCCTGGGGGTGAGGGAAGCCAGATAGATCACAGTTATGGAAAAGGGTTTTCAGAATGTGTCAACTCAAGCAAATTTTTTTTTTTTTTTTGAGGTGCTGGGGATTGAACCCAGGGCCTTGTGCTTGTAAAACAGGCACTCTACCAACTGAGCTACATCCCCAGCCCAACTCAAGCAAATTAAGAACAGCATAAAACTAAGCACATATGTAAAACCCAATGTGGAGGGAATCTTACCAGAGGAGAGAGGATATAAGAAGGGAGGTTTTCCCAAAATGGGTATTACAGGGCTAGGACCTTCCAGGAAACTGAAGGCCCCTCTTCAAGTTCCCCCATCAAATCGGAGAGATTTCAGACATGTTGCTGGGAATAGCAGACTATTAAAAGGAATAGGAAAAGGGGAAAGGGGTCACTCTCAAGGAGATGAGTTGGTCCTTTCTGGAGAGGGACAGCATGTCTCTAATGCACTCCAGGTTTATTGGGGGTCCCAGGAAAGTTTCCAGAGAGTTTCACTCAGGTTCACCTCTTGGCTTTTGACTTACAGGAGAATGTCATCAGACTTTGAAGTCCCCACCCATGACAACTCTAGGTTACTTTGGCCCAGTTCTAATTGGAACCTCCTCTTACAGATTTTATGGTTGGGGAAATTAACTTATCTTGCTGAGTTCTGGGATCTGGTCTGTATAAGGATCACAAAAAGTCCCCTCTTCTGAGTAACTTGTGTTCTTCTTATCCTCATCATTTTGGGCCTGCCTTTCTCCTGCAGATAACAGGCAGCTTGCTGAGGAATGTAACATATCCTGTGGACTTAAGCCAGGCAGGGCTGCATGTAAATTGCTTTTAAAATGTGAAAGCGTGTGGGGGTCAGCAGAGTGGGCCCAGTTTATAGAATTAGTCCCTCAGCCTCATGTTCTCATCACTCAAGTCTGTCTGTCCCCTGTCAGGGGCATATTTGAAATAGGTTTCTATGGAAACAAGTTGACTTGAATGAAACACAGACCTTAGATATCATTAGGATGACTGAAGATCATCCAGCCCATAGCCTGCAGCCGCCTTCTGTAAACCTTAGTGTTGGGGTTTTGTTCTTTTTTTAGTGGGTCTTTTAGTGTACACAGACATCAAAAATGGCACCAAGGAAGGCCTATAATATCTTTGAAAGTCTATTAAAATTGTAATCCACAGATTATATGATATAGGGACTGGAGGTGTAGCTCAGTGGTAGTGTATATGTGCTTAGCCCTAGGTTCCATCCCCAGAACCAAAATAAATAAGTAAATGAGTAAATAATTTTTAAAAAAATGAAATTGTGCAATTTAGCTATTGATTAGCCCAGAAGTTTCTGAAGTCATGAGTTGCTCCCATGTGGATGAAAGTAATTAAAGCAAGCAAGCTTGATATCAGTTTTAAATAGGGAATTTCTGATAAAACTAACAAAGGTGTCTTCTGTGACATTAAAAGGATATGCAATCACAGGGCATGAGTATGCTTATTTTAATATCTGAAATGAAATATGAATGTCAGAGGAGAATTTCTGGAATTGGCATCATTTCTCCCTTCAGTTTCAGGAGAGGCACTCCAGCAGCTCAACCCCCACTTGCCAGACTGGTGACAGTTATTATGGGTTGAGTATTTAGACAGTCTTATAACTGGAAGGTCTCAGGCCTACCTATACCTTCTTTCCCAGGGCAGACACTGAAGGACAGCCCCACCCTGTCTCCACCTTGTTGACAGAGGCCCAACTGAAGCTCACAGCTTACAGACAAATGAGTTCCCATCCCCAGCTTCTTTAAAAGACTTACCCTCTTATGCTTCTGTCAGAGGCTGCTGCATAGCGCCTATGACAATGTTCCAGTGAAAGAGAATTAGGATAATGATCCCTGGTCACTCAGGTCCTGCTGCTGCCAAAATGATAAGTCATTTTTGTAAATCAAAAAATATCCCTCGCCGGCCACAGTGGCGCACGCCTGTAATCCCAGCAGCTTGGGAGCCTGAGGCAGGAAGATGACGAGTTCAAAGCCAGCTTCAGCAACTTAGTGAGGCCCTAAGCAACTCAGTGAGACCCTGTCTCTAAATAAAATACAAAATAGGGCTGGGGATGTGGCTCAGTGGCCAAGTGTCCCTGAGTTCAATCCCTTGTTCCAAAAAAAAAAAAAAAAAATCACCCTCTGTAATGTTCCAGGTTGTATTTCAGAGCATTTTGAGATAATTTTCCAGGATGTACTCTTCTTCTGTGTTCAATATTTGCCAAGAGAACACACCTGGCTTCATGAAAAGCACATTAGAGGGCCTGGAGAATTCCCTGTAAAACCTTTGGTTAGAAATGCCTTCGCCTAACCAGGTCCAGTGGTGAACGCCTGTAATCCCAAAGCATTGAGAGTTCAAAGCCAGCCTCAGCAACTTAGCGAGGCCCTGAGTAACTCAGTGAGACCCTGTCTTTAAAGAAAATGCAAAAAAGGGCTGGGGATGTGGCTCATGGTTGAATGCCCTTCAGTTCAATCCCCAGTACAAAAAAAAAAAAAAAAAGAAAAGAAATACCTTCACTTTAGACCCTAGTAGTAATCCAAGAATACAAATTAAAAAATAAAATATCTTATTAAGCCTCACACATTTAGCAGAGCCTTTTGGAAGTCCTAATATTCTGTCCAGGTAAGGGTACCAAAAATGGGCACTGTTGCTAGAACAGAAAATTGGTGTACCATTTTAGAAAGCAATTTGACCGTACATCTTAAAAGCCATAAAAATGTTTGTATCTTGACTTCCAGGAATGATGGTTGCCTAAAAACAGGTTTACAAAGCTTCTTACTATCCCAACCAAAAGAACTTTATAGTAAGGACAAAGGCCTCATTGGCACCAACATAGGAGAGCTTCCACAGGTGTGGGCTGCACTGAAGGTGGGAACAATCCACAGTGCCCCACTCAGCAGAATAGAAGAGTGTTATGGAAGGAAGTGTGAGATTTCCTGTCCAACTGATTAATTCCTCTTAATTTCAAGGAAAAGGGTTGGTATCTTGGGCAAGATCATAGCTTCTCAAAGCCACCAGCTAGAGAATCGTATGTAGCCACATCTTTCTGGGTCTTCTCTCTCACTGGGTTTCTTGATCAAAGTTGGTTTTAGTGTTAGGGCAAACCCTTTAGTCTCAAGCAAAGTAAAACTGTGGGGTAGATGGAATAGAGTATAAAATTATGTATAAGATCTTTTTTTTTTCCAGTACTAGGGATGGAACCCAGGGGTACTTTACCACTAAGCTATATCCCCAGCCCTTTTTATTTTATTTTGAGTCAGGGTCTTATTATATTGCCCAGGCTGGCCTTTAACTCCTAGACTTGAGCCATCTTTCTGCTTTAGCTCCCAAGTACATGGGACTACAGGTGTGTACCTCCAAATGCGGCTATGTATAATATCTAAATATATAAATTTATTAATTTCTACCAAAGAACATAAAACAACCAGGCATAGTCGTGCATGCCTGTAATCCTAGCCCCATGGAAGGCTGAAGCAGAAGGATTACAAGTTTGCGGCCAACCTCAGCAACTTAATGAGACCATGTCTCTAAAATAAAAAGAGTTGAAGGTATAGCTTAGTGGTAGAGAGCCTGCCTACCACATGTGAACTCTTAGGTTCAATCCCCAGCACTGCAAAAAAAAAAAAAAAAAAGAAAGAAAGAAAGAAAGAAAGAAAGAAAGAAAGAAAGAAAGAAAAAGAAAAACAAAAGAAAATGAAAAAAGAAAAGAACATGAATGGGTAGTGAAATATTTTCTCTCAATAATATTTAATACACCAATTTTAAACTTTAATTAATCCTAATGGCTTGAAATGAATTATGGAGGTTTAGAAGCATGACCAATGATTCTTAAGTTCATCTCTCCAAAGAAATATCAGGGAATATCCAGAGTTTTAGGAAGATGCTAAAAACTAGGACTGAGTGATTATGGAGCAGCACTATTAATTTTCTAAGGAAAAATTATTTTCAATGTAGAATTTTCTGTCCAAACTGTTAACCAAGTATTATGGTAGAAAAGAGATATTTTCACATGTGATTGCATCCATAATATGTTTTTTCCCCACATTCTTTCTTTAGAAGAAAACCTAAGAATGTACTCTAGTAAGACTAGGGTATATTCCAAAAATTGATATGAGGTTCTGGAGGGCTCTTGAGCTAAAGGATTTTGTTGAATGATATGTTTAAGAGCTTGATGGTCTGAAAAAGGAGAAAATGAGAAGCTATGCAGAGAAGTCACTGTCCAAGAGGCAGCACCTCCATGTTAGACTGGAAAGTCTGGGGCCACAAGGAGAATATTGTAAACTAAGCTTTTGTCAAAATGAGTAAGAAAGCTGGGGTTGTGGCTCAGTGTTGGAGCGCTTGCCTGGCATGTGTGGGGCGCTGGGTTCGATTCTTAGCGCCACATATGGATACATAAATGAAATGAAGGTCTATCAGCATCTAAAAAACATTTCAAAAAATAAGTAAGAAGCAAGATGATAAAGAGATACAAAGTTCTTCTCCCACTAAGAAAAGTCCAAGATAAGCAGAAACTGTAGGAAACAATCAAGGAAACTTTTGAAGAAAGGTCAGATCCAAATCTGGAGCAGACTAAAATGTGGTATGATTTGAGCAGTAGGTAGAGTAATGAAGAGGAAAATCCTTTTAAAACAAATTTGTTGTTGTTGTTGTTGTTGTTCTGGGGATTGAATCCAAAGGCATTTTACCACTGATTTACATATCAAGTCCATTTTTTAATTTTTTTATTTTGAAACAGGGTCTCCCTAAGTTGCTGAGGGTCTTGCTAAGTTACCAGGGCTGTACTTGAACTTGAGATCCTCCTGCCTGAGCCTTCTGAGTTGCTGGAATTAGAGATGTGTGCCACCACACCCAACTTGAAACAATTTCTTGAGTGGCACAGGATCATGACTTTGGAACTATAGAGAAGGAAGTGTAATCATAGCTTGCTTCAATGTTTGTTGTTTTCAGCTTTCAGAATCATGGTAGAGAGCACAGAAGACTTAGATGTGCTGTTAGAAAAGGAAGCAGATATTCTAAGTTTTAACAAGTTAAATGTAAGACTAGACAAGGTAGAAGGAAGACAGGGAGACTACTCTTTGTCATATAAAGTAGAATCAGGAAGCTCTGCCCATGATCAGTGGAACAGGAAATTTAAGGATATTATTAAAAATTACAAGCATAACTAATAATAGTAAAGTAACTAAAATTATGTGTGTGCCTAAAATGAAGAGAGAGATGCATGGTACCTAAGACTTTCTTTTGTCTTGTAAGGAAGTCAGTGCATAAAACCACCATTTTAGAATATGTAAGCCTATTACAGAGATATCAAGGTATCATCAGAAGAAATAAAGAGAGAAATTAAAAAGTGGTCTCCCAAGGACCAGGATGAAGAGAGGGAACCGTTTTTCATTTGATTATATTTTACTGTGTATAAATGTAACTGGTAATTTTCTTTGACACAGCAGCATGATGAAACAACTTTGCTATATAACAGAATGTGTCATAAATCTTGACAAAACTGAAAATTTCCTAAGAAACAAAAATTTATCTTTGATAGGTGTCAATAATGTTATTTTCAATGCAATTATAACACATTAATCTTTAAACTGAGACCATTGTTTGTATATTTAACTTACTATTATTTGTCTTTTCATCATAAATAATCTATAGGGGAGTGTCAACTGATGTTCTTTTCTAGCAAAAACTACTTTTTTAAAAAAGTTGATGATTTCAGCCTCTTTGTCTTTTTAACCTAGAAGAGGAATCTCTTATTGGCATTTGAAGCAGCTGAAAGTGTAGGAATCAAGCCCAGCCTGGTAAGTATCCTATTTTGTATCCTTTTGATACTTTATTCTACCCATATGAGAAGGACCTTTATGCCATCTACTAAGCACTTTCTTGTAGAACACTAAAATCAATTTGCAGAAGATCTGTTACTCATAATCCCTAATACAAAGTTTCCAGTTGGTCTGATCACATATCATTTAGAGTTTTTTCAATCAAGTTTTCACTGGATAAATTTCAGTTCTGGAAATACAGTGGGCTAAATTATCATTAAAGCCCTCTTGTTCAAATCACCTAGAAATCCAAATGAAATATCATTTTTTAAAATGTTGATACACAGCTGAGCTCTCAGGAAAGAATAGAAAATAAGCAGATGCCAAAAATTTAGAAAATAGAAACCACAGCCATAAGGTATGACCTGAGACCACAGCAACCCTAGGGGGCAGAGACAGGGATGGTGATATAGGGCTTATAATAAGTAGATACCTAATAAGCCCTCCTGGCTACAGGCTTTATTTAATGCCCTCACAGGAACAAGGTACAAGTACCTAAGCTCCCAAAAACAAAGCACTAGTACTGAGATCCCTGCATAAAACCAAGGCTCAGAGCATACTCCTCTTCTTAGTGAAAGCAGAAATTTTAAAAGCTACACCTGCATCATTCAGAAAGATAATGAGGAAGTTTATCTCCACCTTGGACATTTTGTTGGGGGCGGGAATCTCTTGTAAGAAAAAAAAGGGTCAGATGACATTTGGAGTCCAATTTTATATCTGTGCTGCATGAAGCCCTTGGCTCCTACTCCTTGAGGCAGGAAGCTCCTGGTAATACAATGACTGCTAGAAATAGGCTCATCAGTCAGAATTCCAAATCATCCAAATCACTCAAGAAAGTTACCACCTAAGCTAGTCATCAGGTGTGCAGTAAGCAAGAGGATTATCTACCAGAACTGGAAATAATAATGAGAGACTTTACATCGACTACATTTAAACATATTATAGAGACAAAAGAAAAAAATAGAAACAATAAGGAAGGACCTTGATACTATTAAAAAACATTTTGGAAAAATAATCAGGTAAAGCTTCTACAAATGAAAATTTGGAATAAAAAACAATGACATGAATTGCCAAACTGATTCGATACAGAAAAAAAAAGCTACTGAAAACTGGAAAATAAATATAAGGAAATTACTAAGACTATAAAACATTTTAAAATGGAAAACATAATGGGGGCTTTTATCAGTATGCATTCAGCTTCAAGAAATGGAAAGCCCAACTAACAGTTGCTTGAAATCATAAGGAGTTTTTTTTTATTTTAGTGAGTTCAAAAGTAGTTTAGTTCACTGCTCATCAAAGATGCAGAATGTCTCTTCTCCACACTCAGCAATATATCTGTTGGCTTTTTGTTCCTGTATTTCTCTCTGGTTTGATGTGACTGCCAAACTCCCTTTGATCAGGAAAGCAAAGGTTTCCTAGGGGTCCTGCAGTTCACTGGCAGTGCTGTTACACAACCCCCTGACTGCATGGGCTTTCCAGAAAGTCAGCATGTAACATTCTTCCAGCCT
This sequence comes from Glaucomys volans, assembly GCA_020662805.1. Classification (NCBI taxonomy): domain Eukaryota; kingdom Metazoa; phylum Chordata; class Mammalia; order Rodentia; family Sciuridae; genus Glaucomys; species Glaucomys volans. The sequence goes on along the minus strand of JAJEJO010049325.1, from coordinate 437,356 downwards.
GTTGAGAGGGAAGCCTACAAGGGAGACAGAGGTTGGGAATGACTGTTAGGTTAACCAACTAGCACAGTCTGTCACGGAGCTTAAGAGACATGGAAGACAAAATCAGTCTATTTCCATGTCCCATGTCCAGTGGAACTTCCTGAAGAAGAGGATAAAAATAATGGAATAGAGACAATATTTGAGCATTGGGTACCTGAAAATTTTCCAGAATGATGAAGACAAGAGCCCATGGTTCTTAATGAATCTCAACCAAGATGAATAAAATAAGATATTGTAATGAAACTACAGTAAATGCAAAGACAAGACTGATCATCTGTAAAAAATTCCAGCTAACAAGTAATGAAAGACAACCCACTAGAAAATTATCAAAATCTAGAATATGCAGCTCACAGAAGAGGATCATGAATTGTCACTAACTGTTTAAGATGTTCAATTTCATTAGTGATCAGGAAAATCTAAGCTGTCATAACAGTGAGATATAATTTCATAACTCTTGGTGGACGATAGGAATCCAAGAAGTGAAAAAGTGCAAGCACGGCTATCTTAGAAATCATAGTAATATGAACCATGTTATACCAGTACAAATTGGAAACAGAAATTTCCAGAGAAATACCAAAATATCTCTAAAAATATTAAATCCAAATATTTCTCCAAAACTTATTCAAAAATAGAAGTGTAACCATTAAATAAATTGAATTCATACTTTAAAATGTAGTCATAGACACATAAATAAAAGAGTCCCAGAGAGCCCAAATACTTTTAAACCTTTAAGAAAACAAATACCCCTATCATGTACATTTAAGTCCAGAGAAATTGAAAGAGAGTGAGGAGCCCTACACATCTGTCCAAAATGAAGTAAGAGGAATCTGATTTATACTGTCTTTGAATACAGTGGAACATCCAACGAGAACCAATTAACAAGTGCAAACAGCTTACAAGGGCCAAAAATAATGAGAACTTGTTAAGAAATTATACAGAGAATATATTTTTTTCTTTCTAGTATCATAGTTAATATTTGCTTCTTTTTAAATTTGCTATTTTTTCATAATTTTCATCTATGCACTGTAGAACTTAGTGAATTGGGACATAAATAATTTTGTTAACCTGGTTGTCAGAGACAGCAATTTCATTTGTCTAGATGGTTGTATACTGCTGCTGACATGATAACTAGTCCTGAGAGCATTCAGGAATGTTTATAAGCAATTTAACCAGTTTATACAGCAAAGTAGAAATTTCTTATATTCTTAAATTTGATTTTAAAAATCTTATTGGTGCTAGGGATTTAACTCAGGGCCTTAAGCATGCTAGACACACATCTACCAGGGAGCTACGTTCACAGCCTCTGCTTTCCAGGATCTTGATTTGGACTGCACTCAACACCATTACCAGACTCCTAGAGCAGAAGCCCAACTCTGGGGATCCCAACAGATTAGATTTAGCCACTCATCCCCCCTCAAAAAAAATAAAAATCAAACACTTCAATTTCAGTGTGGCCACACTGGAAAGACAGATATTAGGGCTGGCTTTGTGGAATCAGTAGCTACCTTGAGGTTATATAGCTGTGAGAGAACAAAGGCAATCCCAGTTAGGTCACAGTCTGGTTGATCACGATCTTGGGCCTGGTCATCCAGAATCTTACTGGTCTCAAGGAAATTCCATTGACTATTTAGGGAACAGTCTCCATTTAGTTCTCAGAACGTTTATCAGCCCCCGGTGATCCTGGAATTTAAAATAAACTGAGGGGAAGAGGAACTCAGAAAAGGACAGGTCAGAGAGAAGCAAAATGAAATCAGGTTAATTATTAGACGCTCCTTCAACACTTTTAAAACTATACCCACTCAGAACTGACAATAATAATTAATCCCATCTTTGATCAAGTTCTATTGTTAGATTATGCAGGAAAATGTTTTATATATACTTATCTATTGAAGTACAGCTGAGTTTTGGGGTATAGCAGATTAGTAAGGATAAGTTCTTTAAAAAGTGAAGGTCTACATTGTCCCCCAAATCTTAGACAGCATTCCTCCCCAGCCACTGTGTAATGAGAGTTTTAACTTGCCACATCACACAGGTGAGCAACTCCTTACAGAAAACATTGGGTAAGAGAGGATGTGTGGCATCATTGTCATTACCAAAGAATGGCTGTCACACGTATCCTCAGCGTGGCTTGGTGAAGGGACACGGTTTCATTGTTCATTTAGCCCATGAGGGTTCTTGCTCACCAAGTGAGCCAGAGCAGCCAACAGGACAGGCACACAGATCGTGTTCTTCAGGGCCCCAGTGCAGTGATGTCACCCCAACGCAGGATTTAAAATATACTTTAGGATGACTGAGCCTACTCTGGTGTAGACTTCATGTGTGCTTCAATAGTTATTTTGAGCTTAATGAAGCACACGCGCACACACACACACACACACATTTTTCTCATATTTACTATGTCCCACACACCATTCTAGGGTTTTTCCATGAATTGACCCCCGAACTCTCACAGAAGTTCTATGAGGTCGATACACTGTGCAGGTGGGACAGGGGCACATGCAGTTAGTAAAAGATCACATGGCTAATGAGTATCAAAGGCAAGAATCAGAGTCAGGCAGTTGGCTCTAGAGCCAGTGCCCATCCCCACTAGGTAACCCTGCTTCTGTGACAGCCCAGTCTACCTTCTGGGCTCTTAAAGCACAATTTACTCATAGTTCAGTATCCCCATGGCCTATTATATGACGATTCATCTGATTATATGGCATATATCCATTCCCTCCACCCCCACAAGACTATAATCTCCCAAGAGCAAAAAGCCTTCCTTTTTTTCCAATTGCCTTTTTAAACATTTGGTATAATCATTTAAGTCAATAAATGATATCAGTTGTTTTTTATTGTGATAAAATACACATAAGCTTTACCATTTTAGCCATTTTTAAGTGGTATTAAGTACATTCAAATTGTTGTGCAACCATCACATCCCCTCCATCACTTTTCATCTCCTAAAACTGAAACCCTGTGCATATTAAACTTTAACTTCCCATTCTTCCACCCCAACCCAACAAGCACCATTCTGTTTTCTGTTTATATGAATTTACCTATTTCAGGTACCTTATATAAGTGGTATTTGTCATATATAACCATGTGTCATACAGTATTTGTCCTTCCAGCTGGTTTTACTTAACATAGTATAGTGTCCTCGGAGTTCATCCATTTTCAGCATATGTTCAAATTTCCTTCTTTTTAAAGGCTGAATAGTATTCCAATTGTATGTATATTCCACACCTTTGCTCATCCATTCATCCCTTGGACACGGGGGTTGTTTCCAGTAGTAATACCTTATCTTTGTTATTAAACTAAGTTAAGAAGTTCTCAGAACAATTGCAGGTTATGGAGTGTAATTAACAACTATATGCTATTAAATGAATGAAATAGGAAACTTCAGTACATTTCTAATGTTAATTATGCGTTCATCAACACCAAAATATTAAGGAGAATCATAGTCATTATTTTTCAAATCAAGGTCATTTTAATTCTGGCCAGAACCTTTTTCTCTTTTATTAGTATTGTATTCAGCATTCCATGAATCAGATTCTTATCCCATGGGAAACCATCCCATAGTCTCCACCTCATTGAAGAATCATTTCTTTGTATCAGCACTGATGTATCAATTGTAAAGGGTACTTAATCTCTGTATCTTAAAATCAGAATCAGCTTTACATGAATAGAAGTTTTCTTCTTTCCAGATTAATGTTGCAGAAGATTCTGAAAGACACAAATGACAACCTTTCAAAGCAGATTGTGAAAGGGAAAGGACCTGTTCTTGATATGGTTGGATTATACATAATATTTGCTTTGTAATAACCCATTAAATTACAAATTAATATTTTATATTAATCACAATGAAAAATGTTATTTAAAAGGTTATAAGCAATTATAAACATCTAGAGGGATTCTGCAGTCATTTTGCTTCACAAGTTTATTTAAATTTTTGTATCATTAGTTGAAAAAAATCCATTTAAAACCTCCTGGATCCTGTATCGTGGGGTCTGGCTTTTGTAAGATAGATGGCTTCAAACCCTAACATTGGATCATGTTCAGAAGAAAACCTTAGGTCCATTAGATGGCCAAATGAGTATAACTGTATGTTTCCTGGCAAAACAAAAAATACCATCTGTGTCACTTTTTATGATTATCCACTTGAAGTTTTATTTTTATCTAGATTCACAGAGATGCAGGAATTTCACTAAATTCACCTTTTCTCCTAAGTGAATAGGCCCCTAGCAAAAATTCCTCTGAGAGGCCTGCCTTAGTATTAAGTTGAAGGATGTGTGATCCTCCTCTAGGCTGAATGCTACCTAGAGTCCCTCTCCATTATCTATTCAAAAAATTGCCTCTAGTGTTCATCCCATTGTCAAGCACTGCCCCACCCTTTGGCATCCACTTGCTGCTTTCTCGTGTGTTTGCTGTTTCTTGTCTGGAAATTACTGGGAAAATTAATATCTTCGGTTCTGAGAATTGAATGCAAGGGCACTCTACCACTGAGTGACATCCCCAGCTTTTTATTGTAAAGTTTTTTGAGTCTGGGCTGCTAACTTGCCTAGGCTGACCTTGAACTTGCAATCCTTTGATCACTGGGATTATAGTCTAATACCAACACACTCAACTGATTGTTTTTATTGCAGTGATTTTAGTTGTAAAAAGTGAGTTCAAAAGAGGTTTTTTTGTTTTTTGTTGTTTTGTTTTGTTTTGTTTTGTTTTGTTTTTCTCCTGTGTCCTCACCAGCTTTTGGTACTGCCTTGTTTTTAGCCATTCTTATAGATATCTGAAAGTTCCTTGCCAAGTATGTAATGCCTATAATCCCAGCTTCTTGGGAGGCTAAGGCAGGAGGATTGCAAGTTGAAGTCCAGTCTGGGCAATTTAGTGATCTTATCTCAAAAAAAAAAAATAAAAATAAAAAGGACTGGGGGTGTAACTCAGTGTTAGAGCACTCCTGGGTTCAATCCCCAGTATGGGGGTAGGGAAGTATCTTGTTGTTTTAATTGGCATTTCTCTACTGGCAAATTATGTTGAACTTTTTTCCATATGCTGTTTACCAGCCATTTATCTTCTTTGGTCTAGTGTCTGTTCAAATCTTTTGCCCATTTCTAAATCAGATTGTTTTCTTATTGTTGGATTTAAATTTTTTGTTAATATTCTAGATAAAAGTCCTTAATCATTTATGATTTTCAACTAATTTTTCCCAGTCTATGACATTTAATTCTCTTAACAGTATCTTTCTCAGAGCAGTTTTTAATTTTTATAAAGTTCAGTTTATCAATTTTTTTCTTTCTTGATCATGTTTTTGGTTTTGGTTTTTTCTGGTACTGGGGGGTGAACTTAGGGACACTCTTACCACTGAGTTATATCCCCAGCCCCTTTTTATTTTTTGAGACAAGGGTTCACTAAATTGCCAAGGCTGTCCTCAAATTTATGAGTCTCCTACCTTAGCCTCTGGAGTAGCTGGGATTTTACAGCCATGCCCCACCACACCCAGCTGGAAAGAGATTTTTTGACCCTTGTAATCTGAGGAAATTTTGTTCTTCTTTTTAAAATTGTCATAGGCATATCTGTGTAGATTGTTCCACTTGCTCCTTTTCGACCCCTTCCCAACGAATGATGATACACATGAATGATGATAATTTTTAGCATAACCAGGAAGCAAAGTGGGTAAAATATATTTAGATGTTGTTGAGTCAGAGGATAAATGGCTCGTTGCCCCAACTGGTTGTGCCCCCACCCAGGAACAGATGTGCTCAGTTCAGCTTTATTTTTTCCATTGCATCTTTGCTTCTGGCTTTCCATCAATGTTCTTGCCTATTGTTCTCCTGTGACCACAAAAGAATACAAATTCAAACCCAGAGTTAATTATTAAACAAGTCTAGTGGCACAAATTTCCAAAAAGCTTGACTGAGTGCCCTGCAGGATGCCCAGCCCTCTTCCCTGTCACTCTATAGCCTCTGTGTTATCTTGCTCATTGAAAAATCAGCAAAAATAAATAAATGAAATTTTTAAAATAAGGAAGAAGTTAGCAAAAGTAAATACATAAATGCAAGAAATTTACTAAGTTAATGCAATAAACAACAACAAAAAACCCCACACATTAAATGGTAATACTTAATGCTGGCAAAATAAATGGTTTTGACTCAGCTCATTCTTAGGAATTTCTGTTAAGTAACTAATTCAACAGAAGGAAACAGTCCTGCACAGAGATGCTTATTGTAAAGGTGGGAACAGTGAAGAAGTGAACATAAACTACATGTCTTGCCAACTGTGGACAGCAGTCCCCTTAGACAGGGTGCATCCACCACAGGGGGAGCCGGCAAAACAAGCGTGGAGAATGGCGTATGAAAAAGTCCAGTGAAGAATCAAAGAGTACATGACAGCATGTCCACTGCAATGGAAGCCTAGGAAGTTAGAGACTAATTATATTTGCCTGTAATTAAAGAAAGTAGAAACCATTTTCTGATAGCAAAATTATGGCTGAGATTTTCTGTTTGCAAATCTTTCTTAATGTTGTCATGTTTAGAAACAAAAGCAATGAGAGGTCATGCCTTGCTTCTTTTAGAAGGGAATAAATAAGACCCTGAATAAATAGGATGAAAAGTCTTAATTTGGCACATTTAGCACCTTCTGTTTGCCTACATCTGTGTAGGTGGAAAGTTTTTAGGCAGTAAAAGCCATGAGCTGGGTATGAGTCCCTCAGTGGGAAGGGGCCTGTGATGTTCCCCCTGTGACTTGTCTGCTTCCATTTTCCCTGCAGGAGCTCAGTGAGATGCTCTACACTGACCGGCCTGACTGGCAGAGTGTAATGCAGTACGTGGCCCAGATCTACAAGTACTTTGAGACGTAAACCTCAGGGCCCAAAAGCAGCAGCCCCACCCCACTCCTGGAAGGTCCTGGTTCCCACCAATCTTGCTCTGCCTACCACTCAGCCTCCTGGATTTCAAAGAAAGGCTCAAACCGAGTGGACCAGCAAACACTCAAAGAAGAAACAGAGCTGGATTCTACAGTGTCCCTATCACAAAGGCAAATGCATTTGGAGTATAAGTTGGGAAATCTTTGCTCTTCCATGGGAAGTTTCTACAGAGGATAGCCTTCCTTTTTCCAAACCAAGATCCCACAGGCATATTTCTGTGAGAAAGAACCCAGAACATCACCAATCCCATTTGGTGACTTGATGCGTAATCTGCACAGAGATTCATGACGTACAACACCTTCAAACCAGTCTTTTTTTTTTTTTTTTTTTTACTTAAAAACCCTGATTTTTGCCTTTGTGAAAACTGCCCTTGTCAACCTCACTACAAAACACCCAGAAAACACAAAAACAAAGAAACTTCTGCTTCAAAGCAACCTCGGAAACACACTGGCCCTGTGGAACTCGACTATGCAAGGAGCCTGCAGTGCCTTGCTGAAGGTCCCCTGAGCTGTCTCACAGTGGGAGGTGTGTGTGCAGTGGATGGTTTACAGGCTGGACGGGAAACCACAGTCCTTGTCCACAGCACCTTCCGTCCCATTTATTCACGCTCTTATTCATACCCACACACATTTGTTGCACATGTAGAACTTGACAGGGTCACTTGTGTGTGCGAAATGTTGTGTCTTTTGTGGTCTTTACATTTCTGCACAGTTAAACAGGCTGAAGGTGTATATCTCTGGGTTCTGGACAGACAGCAAATCTAAACATTCCAGCTCCAGGGGACTTAGTCTTTGGGGCTTCACTAGGCCTTTTCTGGTTGCATGACAAAAAGAAGCCCTTGTGGGTGGGCAGTGTTGGTTCCACACGTAACTGAAGAGAGAAATGCAGTTTCCCCTAATATCCTATTGGTTACTCTAAATAGAGGCAGGGACCTCCCAAGGTGCTCAGTCCAGGTCTGGTGGCTCTTTGGAATTCTACTTGGGCAAATAAATGTGCATTCTGTATAGCAAAGGAGGGTGCCATTCACACAGGCAATCAAGGCAAGTGTGTAAATGTCTGTTACTTGCTGTTTCAAGTGCCAAATAGCTCCGTTAGTATCCCTCTGACAAAGGGTGTCTTTACATTAAGTCCCCCAGAAATACAATTACTGCCATGGTTATTTAAAGTGAGTCCTGATTGCTGATCTGAGCTGCTCATTCAGGGATAGGTTGCAGAGGCTGCAAGTTTGTTCTCTGTCCTGGGAGTGGTTTGAGCTCCTTCCCCTCCTCCAGGCTGGCCTTTCCTAGAGGTGACAGCGGGGCACTGCTTGGCGGAGCCATCCCTGATTGACAGCTGGGCACTGCTTGGCGGAGCCATCCCTGATTGACAGCTGGGCACTGCTTGGCGGAGCCGTCCCTGATTCTCAGACTGCTGTGACTGGTGTGGGGCTGGAGCTTCTACTCCCAATCTTGTCTATGGTTCTCAGCTGTGGCTCTGTAGCCAAATCCCCTGAGGAGCATCTAGAAACCACAGGCCCAGCCTACCTGGATCAGTGAGTCAGAATATCTGGAATGGAAGCAGAGATGTATTGTGTGTACATTCAGAATCCTCTGTGACTCCGATGCACAACCACAGAGGGGAGAGTGCACCTCATTTTGTGGCCCCACAGCAGCGCAGCACTGAAGATCCCAAGCAGTTGCTTGGGGACCAGCATTAATTACATAACTAGCCCCTTGTTTTCAAAAGGAAGCTTGAGATTCACCTGTAACAGTTTTACCTTGCTCCTTCAGCTGAATATATCCAGACGGAAGTCACTACTTGTGCTGCTTCTTGTACCTGTATTGACCTTGCAGCTGACATAACTGGAGCCTCTTTATTATTTCCAAGCTTCTGCTTTGCCCACCATCAAAGTACTACCCCAGGTAGTTGGGCTGAGCTGTGTGTGGTTGTGTCTAAGCTGGGATTACCCAGGGTTTTGTGTGGGACAAGCAGTTGAGGTCTTGGGATTCACAGAGGGGTGATTAGCCTGATTGGCACTCTGTCTGCAGTGATGATGTGAAAAGGATTTCAAGGGGGCTCTGGGCCAAGCAGAGCTATGTGTAGTGATGCCGGATGCTTTGTGGTTCCCTCCTCCTAGGTGGGGAGTGTACCAGCACCTCTCCAATAGGAGTTCACATTGCCTGTGACTGGCCACACTCATCCCGTCTTATCAGCAAAGGAGGGGGAAAAATGTTCTATGAAGAAATGGCCACATGCAGTTTGTTCTTATAAATCAAAGAGGTTCCCTTACTGCTAGAGAGGTGAGCTGATTATGGAGGTACAGGGTTTGGAGTGTTCAGAGCACAAAAATGGATGTGAAAAATCGGTACACTCAGAAAATAAAGTAGCATCTTATGTTTTCTTTAGTTCTCAGCAGACTGTACTATGTCCAGTTATCTGATTTTAGAGGCCATAATAGACATGTTTCTTCCATCTCCCCTCAGCCGGTACTTAGTTTAAAATTATTTGGTGGTTCTACAGAAAAAATTTTAATTGTATAATTTTTATGTAAAAGCTGCAAAATACAAAACCCTGGGAAACTGTTTAAGATACAAAGAGAAGTCTGCAGTTCTGTGCACTGAGTTGCTTCCTGGATTGCTTCTTAGCTGACTGGTGGTAGGGCCTCTGTTCCCCAGGACAGCATTGTGAGGAACCTCTCCTCCTAGGACCCTCATACCTCAAAAACAATGTTGGTCTTCTGTTTTTGTCCTTCGTTCTGTTGTTGATTTGCAGCTTTTGTAGAAATCATCCAAAGTAGATGCCATGGGTGGAAGACAAAAATGTCCTGTTGGGCATGTGGCAGCCACCAGTAGTCCCAGCTGCTTGGGAGGCTGAGGCAAGAGGATAACTTGAGTCCTGAAGTTTGAGGCCAGCCTGGATAATATAGCAACCTAGCAAGACACCATCTCAAAAAAAAAAAAAGTGATTAGCTGTCTCAAAGAACAGATATCTGTTGTGTTCTCTTCTCCACCACCAACAAGTGTCAGGTCTCAATCTCTGCCTTCCCTCTTTCCCCATGGAGGGGTGGACATGTCATGTGGAGATGGACAACTCGCTTCCTTAGAGATAAGCCCACCTGCCAAACCCAGAAGTTAGTTCTTACCATTTTACATTTTGAGTGCCATTTTGAGATGCAGTAAAAGATATAACCTCACAGCCTTTTTTAAAAAGTATTTTTAATACTTTTTGCCCATGATCACTGGCCATTTCAGTCCTCTGAATCCAAAATTAGTAACTCACTGATTTTAACTACATTAGTTGAGTACATTTGATACATCTGTGGCCCATTTCTATAAAGAGCACATTAGATTGTACCAACACTGTCAGAACTTGACATGCTAACATAGACGTATTAACATGAAAGTGTAAAATGTGACTGTAATATTTCTAATAAATATATTTTGTTTCTGTCCGATTATTTTTCCCCAGTGACATTTATCATTCTTTCAAACTGCCAAGCTTACATTGAGGCTGCTTTCAAACTGGCGTCCTATGTTCATGCTCCTCATTGTGTCTCCGTCCCCACTGTAGTTTCAGCTATTCCAAGAACTTAACAAGGGACTGGGGCCCAGAGGGCACCTCTGCTTCCTCCCATCCACAGTTGTCTTGCTGCAACACAGGCTCTTGTGCGGACCACCCTTCAGGCCCTCACTGGATGCTGCCAGGCTGTGCAGATGTGCACATGACGTGTTTAGTGTTAAACATGAGACCAAATGCCAACCAGGCCCTGGAAACTGTATGCAAGGGGTGCTCAACAGGAGGGACTTGGGCCAAGATTGAAGAAACAAAGTGAATATAAATTTTAAATGACACAGGAGGCCAGGGTCTGCTGACACCAAGGCACTGTGCGTACCAACTCAGCAGGTGACAGGTAGCTCTTCTGATGTCATCTGGAAGCCACCATTCAGTTTAGTGTCAGGCCACCAGCCCAGCATTCAGGACAGGAGAAGTTTCCCACTTAGAGCTGTCACTTCTCCCTCCTACTCCCAGAGAAGTTCCACTGTCCCAAACTTTTTCTCCCAGTGGCCTCCGCTGCTTAGAATAGCATCATCTAATATCACCCAGTCAACCAGAACAGCAGCCACCTTCCCTCTAGGGCTGTGAGGCAAAAGCAGAAATTGGGAAATCCCAAGTCTTGTTTGCTCAGTATCTGATTACCCATATCATCTCCAGCTACTTAGTCTGTGCACACCCTTTCCCTCTCACACTTGCACAAGAGGGCATTTTGTGGATGGTCAGTGTCTCAGCAGTTGTAAATGATCTATATTTTCTATCCTTGGAACTCATCAGGTCAGTTCCTGTGGACTGGACCCCTAAATGTATGAAGCACATTTCATGGGCTCTTAGCATTCGCACTTTAAAAGTACGTGTACCTGGGTTTGAAGTGGCCCCCTGGTTAGCACTGAAGCCCAGGACATTTTCTTAAACTTCTCTGACCCCATACACCTCATACAGTTGTCTTAGTTTCTGTTACTATCACAAAATGCCACAAACTGAATAATTATAAAGAATAGATGTTTATTTAGCTCATAGTTCTGGAGGCTGGGAAGTCTGAGAGTCCCAGCATCTGGTGAGGGGCTTCTGGCAGAGGGCATCACATGGTGAGGCACAGAAGTGTGTTACTTAGGTCTCTCTTCCTCTTTTAAGGCCAGTAATGTCATCTAGGGGACCCATCCTCATGACCTCATTTAATTACTTCCCAAAGGTCCCACGTACAAATACCACTACCATATGACTTTGTGGACTTAAGCTCCTTAACAATGACCTTTTGGAAGACACATTCAAACCATAGCAACAGTGAGGGGGAATTGCCCAACCCAGGAAGATCCATGAGGCATCAGGTAGGAGGATTCCAATGAGGCCTGATGCACAGTGCTCACTGTGGTCTCTGCTTCCTGAAGGATTGAACAATTTGTGAGGACTCCACTTATCCTGTGCCTCATCAGCCCACAGAGGGCTGTCCTTTCTCTAAGTAAGAAGGGCTGGGATCCTTGGGCTGTTTAGTTATACTTTACTCTGAGCCCCTTGAGGGTGGAGCATGTATTTCTTTGCTCACAATGCCTCAACCTGATGAGCAACAGTTGCTGTATAAATAATTTTTGATTAATTGATGGAAACATCCAGCTGCCACTTACCCTCCTTCCAACTCAGAATTCATCACTGAACTCTGGGGAAGAAACATCTTCGCATCTGGCCTGGATTCAGGGCTGTGGTCAGTCTTGTGAACAATTGTTTCCAGCATTCTCCAGCTTGATGGTAAGTGGAGAAGACCCTGGGGAGAAACTTGAAACCTAACCTCCCTACGACCTTCATTTTTCCTTTTTTCTTCGTGGGTTTTATTTCTAGTATCATGAATGAAATGATACAATATGTTTCCAAGTAGACTCTCCCAGGAGAGCCTCTCAGGCTCTGCAAATGAATTCAATCTAACTTAACTCACCTGTCTTGTGAAAACTTTAGTGCTGCTTTTCTAGATTATGAAAAATATGCCATAAAAAGATTTAGCTAGGTGGACCAGCAATTACTGGGCCCTGGAAATGCACTGACTTGAAATCTCCAGACCAATGGGCACCCGGCAGAGACCGGAGCACAGCTAAGCCTACACCCCACCTCCAGGAGTTCCATCTCCGGTACTAACCCTCTGACCCTAGCAAGCCCACCCATCCTGAGGGTGGAGCTAGCATCAAACTCCAGACAACCCCACCTAACTGCTGAGAACAGAAGCTGAGAAACTTTTGAACTCCAATGGAAAGAGTTGTTCTATTTTTTATCAAGATCCTTTTCTTTTTTACCCCTCTCACATTTCTACCCTTTAAAAAAATTTTTAGTCGTATATGGACACAATACCTTTATTTTATTTATTTTCATGTGGTACTGAGGATTGAACCCAGGGCCTCATGCATGCTAGGCAAGTGCTCTATCACTGAGCCACAATTGCAACCCCACATTTCTACCATTTTTAATACTTTAAAAAATATATAAATATATATATATTCATATATATATATATATATAAAATTCAGTTGTAGGTGAAAACAATACTTTTATTTTTATGTGGTGCTGAGGATCACACTCAGGGCCTCGTGCTTGCTAGGTGAGCTCTCTACCACTGAACTACAACCCCAGCCCGCCCCATATTTCTACCATTTTTTTAAAAATAATTTTATTGTTGTTTATTTTTTATGTGGTGATGGGGATTAAATTCAGGGTCTCGTGCATGCTGGTAGGTACTTTGCCATGGAGCTATCTCCCCAGCCCCATTTCTATTATTTTTGAAACCAAGTATTTTTTATGCATCAGTTCATCGAGGATTGGAATGTCCGAATAGTATATTACAATTTTGTTGTGTATTTTTTCTTTATATTTTTAATTTTTACTTTATGTATAATTTTCCTCCCACTTATCAGTTTCCCTGGATTCTCTTTCTCTTTTCTCCTGCTAAAGCCAACCTCTATTAATCCTTCTTTCACTCTTCCTGTAATTTTTTACTTCTATCTTTTCTCCTCCTTCCTCATAAACATCACATCATACACCAATTCTGTTTGTCAACCATTTGAAATTGTAAATCCTTTTGCAAATCTACTATTTATATTGTAGGCAGTAATTAAAAACATCATTTCTGTTTTTTGTGTCAAAACTGTAGACGTCTTAGTAGGAGCTATTTGGTTTAAGGCTGTATATTGTTTCCTTGGACAATGTTATTATTTGTCTCACCTTAAAAGTGAGGAAGTAGAAACCTTCAGGGACACTATAAGTCTACAGGGTAGCAACTGTACTGCCTTAGATCCACAATTTTAGATGGGTAGATACACAAATAACATGAAAAAACAAGGGAACAAGTCACCTCAAACAAACCAAGATGCTCCAATAATAAAATCCATTGATGACACAATAGAAGAAATGTCAGAGAAGGAGTTTAGAATGTACATAGTTAAGCCGGGTGTGGTGGTCCACATGTTAATTCCAGCAGCTCAGGAGGCTGAGGCAAGAGGCACAAGTTCAAAGCCAGCCTCAGCACAGGCAAGGCACTAAGCAACTCAGTGAGACCCTGTCTCTAAATAAAATACAAAATAGGGCTGGGGATGTGGCTTAGTGGCCAAATACCCCTGAGTTCAATTCCTGGTTCCAAAAAGAAAAAAGATTGTACATAAACTTATCCATGACGTAAAAGATGATATAAGGAGGAAATCAGAGATTAAATTCAGGAGGTGAAAGAGGTGAAAGGTCATTTCAATAAAGAGATAGGGATTCTGAAAAGAAATCAAGCAGAAATCCTCGAAATAAATCAATGAACCAAGTTAAAAATTCAATGGAAGGGGCTGGGGTTGTGGCTCAGTAGTAGAGTGCTTGCCTAGCATGTGTGAGGAACTGGGTTCGATTCTCAGCACTGCATGTAAATAAATAAAATAAAGGTCCATCAACAACTACAAAATTTGTTTTTTTTAATTCAGTGGAGGCCAGGTACAGTGGTGCAAGTCTGAAATCCCAGTGGCTCAGAGGCTGGGGCAGGAGGATCACAGTTCAAAGCCAGCCTCAGCAAAAGCAAGGTGCCAAGCAACTCAGTGAGACCCTGCCTCTAAATAAAATACAAAATAGGACTGGGGATGTGACTCAGTGTTTGAGTGCCCCTGGGGGTTCAATCCCTGGAGAGAGAGAGAGAGAGAGAGAGAGAGAGAGAAGTAAGGGAGGGAGGAAAGAGAGAGAAAGAAGAAAAGGAAAGAAGGAAGGAAGGGAGGGAGGGAAAAGGAAGGAAGGAAAGCAAATTCAATGGAAAGCATCACCAACAGACTAGACCACTTGGAAGACAGAATCTCAGGCAAAGAAGACCAAATATATAATCTTGAAAATAAAAGTTGACCATGAAAAGTAGATGTTAAGAAACCATGAACAGAATGTTCAAGAAATATGGTATAACATGAAAAGACCAAATATAAGATTTATTAGGATAGTTGAAGGCACAGAGATACAAACCAAAGGAATGCACAATCTTTTCAATGAAATAATACCAGAAAATTTCCCAAACTTAAAGAATGAAATGGAAAATCAAATACGAGAGGCTTACAGGACCCCAAATGTATACGATTAGAACAGACCTACACCAAGACACATTATAATGAAAATGCCTAACATACAAAATAAGGATATAATTTTAAAGGCTGTGAGAGAAAAATGTCAGATTAAATTTAGGGGGAAACCAATTATAATCTCAGATGATTTCTCAATCCCTCAAAGCTAGGAGGTCTTGGAATAACATATACCGAGCTCTGAAAGAAATGGATGCCAAACAAGAATCCTATATCCAGCAAAATTAAGCTTCAGATTTGAAGATATAATAAAAGCCTTCCATGACAAACAAAAGTTAAGAGAGTTCACAGCTAGAAATACAGCACTACAGAATATTCCATTAGGATGAAATGAAAAAAAAAAAAAAAAACAGTGAAAAACAGCGAAGGGAAGAACTACACTAAAGAAATTGTCAATCAAAGGAGAAACTAATTCAAACTTAAAGCCAGAAATAAACTGATGACTGGGATTATAAATCATACCTCAACAACCACCTTGAACATAAATAACCTAAACTCATCAATCAAAGACATAGATTGGCAGATTGGATTAAAAAGCAAGACCCAGCTATATGCTGTCTCCAAGAAACTCATCTCCACAGACTGAAAGTTGAAAGGATGGGAAATCATTCACATGGATCTTGTAAACAAGTAGGGGTTTCTATCCTCATATCAGATAAAGTGGACTTCCAGCCAAAGTTAATCAGAAGGAACAAAGAAGGACATTTCATACTGCTTAAGGGAATTACACATCAACAAGACATAACAATTGAAAATATTTATGCCTCAAACAATGGAGCATCTACATACATCAAACAAACCTTTCTCAATTTCAAGAATCAAATAGACCATAACACAATAATACTGGGTGACTTTAATAGACCTCTCTCACCACTGGATAAATCCTTTAAACAAAAACTAAACAAAGAAACTATAGAACTAAATAATACAATCAATAATTTAGACTTAACAGACATACATAGAGTATTTCATCCATCAACAAGTGAATATACTTTCTTCTGAGTAGCACATGGATCCTTCTCTAAAATAGACCATATCTTTTTTTTTAATTCATTGTTCACAAATGGGGTACAACTTTCGTTTCTCTGATTATACAGAAAGTAGAGTCACACCATTTGTGTAATC
This sequence comes from Glaucomys volans, assembly GCA_020662805.1. Taxonomy (NCBI): domain Eukaryota; kingdom Metazoa; phylum Chordata; class Mammalia; order Rodentia; family Sciuridae; genus Glaucomys; species Glaucomys volans. The sequence continues at coordinate 421,192 of JAJEJO010049325.1, read as the reverse complement.
ATGCATGTACATAGGATAATGACATCTGTCTCATTTTATTATTTTTCCTTCCCCCCACCCCCACCCTACCCCTCATTTTCCTCTATACAATACATCCTTCCTCAATTCTTGCCTCCCACACCCTTGTTATGTATCATCATCCACTTATCAGGGAAATCATTCAGCCTTTGGTTTTTTGGGATTGGCATATTTCACTTAGCATGATATTCTCCAACTCCGTCCATTTACCTGCAAATTTTACTCTTCTTTATGGCTGAATAATATTCCATTGTGTATATATACCACAGTTTCCTTATCCATTCATCTATTGAAGGGCAACTAGGTTGGTTCCACAATCTAGTTATTAAGAATTGAGCTGCTGCCATAAACACTGATGTGGCTGCATCACCGTAATATGCTGATTTTAAGTCCTTTAGGTATAGGCCAAGGAGTGAGATAGCTGGGTCATATGGTGGTTCCATTCCAAGTTTTCTAAGGAATCTCCACACTGCTTTCCAGAGTGGCTGCACCAATTTGCAACCCCACCAGCAATGTATGAGTGTACCCTTTTCCCCACATCCTCACCAACACCTATTGTTACTTGTATTCTTGATAATAGACATTCTAATTGGGGTGAGTTGAAATCTTAGGGTAGTTTTGCATTTCTCTTATTACTAGAGATGTTGAACATTTTTTCATATATCTGTTGATTGCTTGTAGATCTTCTTCTGTGACGTGTCTGCTCATTTCCTTAGTCCATTTATTGATTGAGTTATAAAATAGACCATATTTTATGCCACAAAGCAATTCTTAGCAAATACCAAAAAAATAGAGATAATATCCTGCATTCTATCAGATCATAATGGAAATTATAAATCAATGATAAAATAATAAATAGAAGCTACTCTAACACCTGGAGACTAAATAATATGCTACTGAACAAACAATAGATACCAGAAGAAATCAGGGATGAAATTAAAAAATACTTAGAAGTAAATGAGAATAACAACACAACATATCAAAATCTCTGGGACACTATGAAGGCAGTGCTAAGAGGAAAGTTCATTGCATTGAGTTCATTCCTTAAAAGAATAGAAAGTCAATAAATAAATAACTTAACGTTACATCTCAAAGTCCTAGAAAAAGAAGAACAAATCAACACCAAAGGCAGAAGACAGGCAATAATTAAAATCAGAACTGAAATAAATGAAATTGAAACAAAAGAATTCAAAATATTGACAAAACCAAAAGTTGGTTCTTTGAAAAAATAAATAGAATTGATAAGCCCTTAGTCACACTAATGAAGAGAAAGAGAAAACTCAAATTAGTAAAATTCATGATGAAAAAGGAAATACCATGAACACTACTGAAATACAGAAGAAAATCAGAAACTATTTTGAAAATTTATACTCCAAGAAAATAGAAAATCTCGAAGAATCGACAGATTTCTGGAGACATGCCCTACCCAAACTGAATCAGGAGGACATGCACAATTTAAAAAGATCAATTTCAAATAATGAAATAGAATATGTCATCAAAAGCCTACCAACTAAGAAAAGCCCAGGACCAGATGGATTCTGAGCTGAATTCTACAAGACCTTCAAAGAACTAATACCAATACTCCTTAAATTAATTATGCCATGAAGTAGAAAAGGAGGGATGCTTCCAAACTCATTCTATGAAGCTAGTATCACCCTAATACCAAAACCAGACAAAGACACATCAAGGAAAAAAAATTTCAGACCAATATCCCTGATGAACACAAATGCAAAAATTCTCAATAAAACTCTGGAAAATTGCATACAAAAACATATTTAAAAGATAGTGCACCATGATCAAGTGGGGTTCATCCCAGGAATGCAAGATTGTTTCAACATGTGGAAATCAATCAACATAATTCATCACATCAATAGACTTAAAGACAAGAATCATATGATTATCTCAACAGATGCAGAAAAAGCATTTGACAAAATACATGTTCAAAACACTAGAAAAAATAGGGATAGTAAGAACACACATCAACATTGTAAAGGCTATCTATGCTAAGCCTATGACCAACATCATTCTAAATGGAGAAAAACTGAAAGCATTCCCTCTAAGAACTGGAACAAGGCAAGGATGCTCTCTTTCATCACTTTTATTCAACATTGTCCTTGAAACTCTACCCAGAGCAATTAGAAGAAAGAACTCAAATAATCTCTATTTGCTGACAATATGATTCTGTATTTAGAAGACCCAAAAAATTCCACCAGAAAACTTCTAGAACTAATAAACAAATTCAGCAAAATAGCAGGATATAAAATTAATACCCATAAATGAAATGTGTTTCTATACATCAGTGCTGAATCCACTGAAAGAGAAATTAGAAAAACTATCCCATTCACAATAGCCTCAAAAAATAAAGTAAAATATTTGGAAATCAATTTAACAAAAGAGGTAAAAGACCTCTATAGTGAAAACTACAGAACACTAAAGAAAAAAATTGAAGATCTTAGAAGATGGAAAAATCTTCCATCTCTTGGATAGACAGACACATAGACCAACAGTTGAGAAAAGAAGACACAGAGACAAACCCTCATAAGCACAGTTATCTCACACTAGACAAAGGTGCCAAAAACATACATTGGAGAAAAGATAGCCTTTTCAACAAATGGTGTTGGGAAAACTGGAAATCCATATGTTGCATAATGAACTTAAACCCCTATTTCTCAAACTGCACAAAACTCAACTCATAGTGGATTAAAGACTTAGGTACTAAAACAGAGACTCTGTGCCTAAAAGAAGAAAAAGTAGGCCCAAATCTTCATCATATGTCAGCTTAGGACCTGACTTCCTCAACAAGACTCCTAAACCACAAGATGTAAAATCAGGAATCAACAATGGGATGAATCAAGCTAAAAAACTTCTTCACAGCAAAGGAAACAATCAAGAACAGGAAGAGAGAGCCTCCCAAATGGAAGAAAATCTTTTCCAGCTGTACCTCAGGTACAGCATTTATCTCCAGGATATATAAAGAACTCAAAAAACTTAACACCAAAAGAAAAATAACCCAATCAATAAACGGGCTAAGGAACTGAACAGACACTTCACAGAAGAAGATATACAATCGATCAACAAAAATTTGAAAAAATGTTCAACATCTCTAGCAATTAGAGAAATGCAAATTAAAACTACAGTAAGGGGCTGCTATCGTGGCTCAGTGGTAGAATGTTTGCTTAGCATGTGTGAGGCACAGGGTTTGATCCTCAGCACCACATAAAGCTAGATGAAATAGAGGTGTTGTGTTCATCTACAACTAAAAAAAATTTTTAAAAACTACAAAGATTTCATCTCATTCCAGTCAGAAAGGCAACAATCAAGAATACAAGTCACAAAGCCAGGCTTTGTGGCACACGCCTGTAATCCCAGCAGCTCAGGAGGCTGAGACAGGAGGATTGCAAGTTCAAAGCCAGCTTCAGCAACAGTGAGGTGCTAAGCAACTCAGTGAAACCCGATCTCTAAATAAAATACAAAAAAGGGCTGGGGATGTGGCTCAATGATTAAGTGCCTCTGAGTGGCCCCCCCACACAAAAAAAAAGAATACAAGCAACAATAAATGTTGGCAAGGATGTTGGGGAAAAGGCACAGTCATACATTGCTGGTGGGACTGCAAATTGGGGAAACCACTCTGGAAAGCAGTACAGAGATTCCTCAGAAAACTTGGAATGGACCCACCATTGGACTCAGTTATCCCACTCCTAGGTTTATACCAAAAGGACTTAATATCAGCATACTCCCATGATGCAGCCAGGTCAATGTTTATAGCAGCTCAATTCACAATAGCTAAACTATGGAACCAACCTAGGTGCCCTTCAACGGATGAGTGGATAAAGCAAATGTGGTGTACACAATGAAATATTACTTAGCCATAAAGAAGAATGAAATTATGTTATTTGCCAGTAAATAGATGGAGCTGGACAATATCATGCTAAGTGAAAAAAGCTAATTCCAAAGAACCAAAGGCTAAATGTCTTCTCTGATATGCAGATACTAATTCATAATAAGGCGGTGGCTAGGAAACAACAGAGGTATTTTGGATTAGAGAGAGGGGAGTGAAGGCAGGGAAGGGGACACAGGGTGGGAAGGATAGTAGAATGAATCAGACATCATTACCCTATGTGCATATATGATTACGCGGTCAGTGTAACCCTACATCATGTACCACCAAGAAGAATGAGAAGTTATAATCTCTTTATTTATGATGTATCAAAATGCAGTTTACTGTCATGTATAACCAATTAGAACAAATAAAAAAATAAAATTTAATTTAAAAAAAAGCCAGCCAGCTTCAGCAACTTAGTGAGGCACTAAGCAACATAGCAAGGCTCTGTCTCTAAATAAGAAAAAAACCAAAGGATTTGGCTGGGACATCTTGTAGTGTTGGCCAAAGGGCCTGTGACCCCTCCCTCTCATCCATCTGGGATGCTATTTATATCCCTCCTTAAAGCATGTCAGTACCCTCCTATCAGAAAAATGAAGCAAAACAAAGTGGGACATGGGAAAAGTTAGCTACAGCTTTCTTTTACTGGTATGTGTGACCTTAGATGATTTGGCCATTTGAAAATTCTGATCCTAGAAAACACACCTGGCTAGGGAAGGAAACTTGCCCTGAGAAAGTCAAAGTCTGAAGGCAGGATCATCGTGAAGGTCAGACCTTCCTCTCAGGGTCAGGAGGCCACTACTGGCCTCTTCCAGTGGCCAGACAGAGTCAAACAATGGGGACGTGCAGCTCATGACAAGGAAGATGAGCTATATTCAGTCCTAGGGAAGAATTTCAAAATCACATTTGTAACGCCCACAAATTTGACTGCCTATATTTGGGGAGTTGGAGGGGAGACAAGATTAAAAAAAAAAAAAAAAAAAGGATGTGTCTGTTGCCACCTGCCTTTGCAATCAGTGCCAACATGCCCCAGAGCAAGCATGAGGGAGGACATATGTCGTTCCCTCCAACAGGCTCAGTTTCTGTGGGCTGCACGTTGCATGAGCCTCTCGGGACACCGATGTGGTTTCAGGGTTTAAGGCATGTCCCCTAACTGTGAGTCAGCTTCATTCAATGCTCAGTCCATCCCCGGAGGAAAACGTGGCTGCGTTGAGCCCAGTTGAGAGAAAATTCATAGATGTTCAGGATGGTATCTTTTTTCAGATGTCCAACATCCACGCTGATTTCAGATCCTAACTCCTTAGAGAAAGGCAACTCTCCTCAAATTCAGGTCTTTGGAGGCCCAAAGAAACACCCACTTTGTGTCTTGCCAGCATAGGCCGGGGTCTAGGATCCCCCTCTAGTGTCCACCCCTAACATGACTATGATACACTATTAGTCCTTGTATTTGTTTCCTGATGCCGCTGTAAGGAATTACTACAAACTCAGTGACTTAGAACAACACAAATTTGTTATCTTGCAATTCTGGAGGTTAGAAATTAGATCAGTGGTTTGAATCTTGAATGTCCCCCATTCCAGATTGGCAGGATGTTGGAAGCCCATGTCCTTGCTTTTGGCCCTCATTATCCACTGGGCCCACCCACCAAACCAAGCCCAACATCCCAAAGGCAACAAGAAGGCGACGACAGATAGGTGGTACTCAGGGGCCATGAGGGGGAAGGGGGCTTCTCCATCAGGAATTCCCCGAGGCCTCAGTCCCTCACAGCTGGGTGACCTGCTGTGGAGGGCTCACTGGGGCTCAGCTCTGTTGGTAACTGTGGAACTCTGCTGGGCTAGTTGCTGGGAGTCTGACTTCTACCATCTGCATTCACAGGGGTCTCTATTCCCAGGACAGTGATCCAGGGCTCACAGGGGTGGTGTGTCCTGGGTGTGATCCCCTGGGATCACTTCGCTCTTTTCCCCAGAAATTAGAAAGAGGGTGGCACTTGAGGACCTGGGTGAGCTCTCCGCAGCCACTTTGCTCTGGTCTCTCCTGGCACTCCCACACAAAAACCTTTCTCTCCAGGGCCACCAGTTGCTTCTTGTCCCTGAGACCAGGAAAGAGTGAGGAAGATGTTGAATGAATGCCCCCAAATCACACCTTCTCTTTGGCCCTTCACTCAAGCCACACCTAACTCTACCCACAGGACCATGACCTGTAAAGGTCAGTGGTCCTCAGACTGACCCAACTCTACCCCTTACCTCCTGTCCTTCTGTCCTTCCAGGTTCACTGAACTGACTTCTGGTTGTGGGTGTCTTGGTCCGAGGTGGTACCATGGACTGGGTAGTTTATAAACAACAGAAGTTCATTTCTCATTAAGTCTTTGTTGTTTTGTTTTGTTGGGTGCTGGAGATTGGACCCAGAACCTCATGCATGCTAAGCAACTGCTCCACCTCTGAGCTACACCTCCAGTCCCTCTACCCCAGGACTCACCTCCCAAAGTCTCCACCTCCTAATATTCTCACCTTGGAAGTTAGGGTCTGTTATTGGCTCAATGGACTCTTGCGTTTTCCCTCAGAAGAACCAGACAAGGGGAACAACCTGCAAGAGGAGCAAGAGCCCTTCTTGGAACATCTTGAGCAGAAGGGAAACAGCACCGAGGAAGAGAGTGTCAAGCTGGATCCTAGGACAAAGGAGAGGACTAGTTTTAATCATGTGAAAGGTTGTTAAGCTAGGCTAGAGTTTAGGAATGTTCACTGGTTTTAGGTACATTTCAAAAGGTGTTCTTCAAGCACTTCAACCTGGAAGGAGTCCAGGAGTCCAATATCACATCTCCCACGTCAATGTGCATCCTGTGTAAATATCTCTGCCTTGTGATGCTGGAGCTGTTAAGAGAACACAGAAGTGGGGAGAGGAAGAGAACACAAACAATGACAAGTAACAGGTTAAGGGTCCTTGGAAGTTGTTGTCTCAGGGACTCCTGAACAATTTTATTCTTTATGTTGTTTGTCCTTAGAAAGCCCTGAAGAAGCACCTGGCTCCTGAAGCTGAATGAGGTCATTGAAGGATGGATGAGTAAGGCGCATCCCAAACTTTCAGTATCTGACAGACTATTCACGTGGGAAAGCACACACCATGCTTTTAATAGCAAGCAAGTTAGAGTTAAGGGCCCTGGAGTGTATTTGCCCTTTTCAGGGGGCCCTGACTATCTCAGGACTACCTCTTTGGTCCACCCCTATGTCCTGGCACCACCATCATGCAATAGGTGCTTGGGAGCCCCAGGGCAGATATTGGAAGAACTGGGCCTCCTGGAGTCAGTAGCAGACCATCAGATGTTGCAATGGAGATGTCCAGAGGGTGAGAAGGGAAGGGAAGCCCCGTGGGGCTCTGGGTTAGTTGGATGTACAAGATGGAAAAAAGACTCACTTTCTCCAGCTACCCTTTATGAAAACCTTTCTCCACAAAGGAATTGGGTAAATTTGTCTAAACAAGATCAGGTGTATTATAGTACCAGGAATTATATCAAATTAGTTTGAGTTTAAAATCCTGTAAACCAGGGATTTACACCCAATTCTCCAACCAAAATACCCAGAGGCACATCAGGAGTCTCCAGTTTGAAGCTGTATACAGTAAGCCTCCCCTCACCCACCACCAAAAATATATATATATATATTTTTGGAACCAGGGATTGAACTCAGGGACACTCGGCCACTGAGCCACATCCCCAGCCCTATTTTGTATTTTATTTAGAGACAGGGTCTCACTGAGTTGCTTAGGGCCTCGCTAAGTTGCTGAGGCTGGCTTTGAACTCGCGATCCTCCTGACTCAGCCTCCCAAGTCGCTTGGATCACAGGCGAGCGCCACCACCAAAAATATTTTAATTAAAACCACATGCTAAAACACACCAGAGCATTGGAGAGACACCTGTGCCATGGAGTTTGAACCCAAAGACCGGCCTCATCCCTAGAGGTGGGAGTCCTGCCGGAGAAGCCCAGCCAAGGCCCAACAGGATGAATCACAGGCTGTAATTGCAGGCACCCAGGAACCACAAATCTGGTGATGCAGTGCTAATGGGGTCCTCTCAGAGCCCCTTTCAACAGCCTCTTCTATAAAGACTCTCATTCTGGAATTATTTGTATTTGGCAATTTGGGAAACCAGAGTCTGATTCCAGGAATGTTTGCTGGCCTCTCAAAGCTCCCAAGATGAGTCAGACAGAACCCGCACGAACTCCATGTCCTCAGGCCATGGAGGATTTCTTCCCAGCTTCAGACAGTCAGTAGACAAAGGAAACCTGTTTCCCAGCAGAAAGCAGACAAGTAGAGCCTCAGGATCTGGCAAAGCTTAATCAGACCTGGCTCCAAGCATCATCTAGATCCCATTTACAACTTAAAGCGACAGGAAGCTTTCCCAGTGGGAGGACCTGAGGCTGCCCTTCTATAGCAGGGGGCATGCAGCCGCCGTTTCCGCCGGCGAGAGGCAGGAGAGACGTCCCGGTCATCATCATCATGGTCATCATCATCATCTCTTTTGAAACTGAAATTCCCTGGATGCAAAACCAGAAACTGTAAGATTCATTTCCTGTAACTGTGTAAATGTTTTTTTAAACTGATAGTTGTTACTAAAATACATGTTTGGCATAGAAAATACCAAAAAGTACCAAGAAAACAAAAATCTTGTCATCACACCAAAACCGGATGACAAAAATTAACATCCTTTCAGTAATTGATCAGCACACCTATGCATTAGTCAGGATTAGTAAGGAGGCAAAAAATAACAGATCTGAAAAATAGTGTCTTAAACAATGTGAGAAATTTACTTATTTCCCACACACACAAAAAGAAGCCCAGAGGTGAAAAGTCCAGAGCTGATACACTGGCTTCATAAAATCACCAGGGATCTGGACACCTTACTGCTCTAACATGCCCTGGGGAGTGACATTTGTCCTTATGGTCTAACATGGCTATCAGAATTCCAGTCATCCCAACTGTATTCCAGGTGCAGGATAGAGGAAGGGTGAATAAGTGCCCTGTCCCTTTCAATTCTTCCTAGAAGACACAAAGAGCAATTTCACTTATATTTAGTCCCATGGGCTATACCTTATTGTAAATGAGGGTGGGGAATGTAGTCTGAGGTTCTGTTACTAAAAGGGAAGAATCAATATTGTGTTGGAAACGAGAAGTCTCTATGACAGTTCATATTTTTACATGTTCAAATGTGTCTCTGGGCTGGGGATGTAGCTCAGTTGGTAGAGTGCTTGCTTTGCGGGCAAGCACAAGGCCCTGGGTTCAATCCCCAGCACTGCACAAAAATAAATAAATAAATAAATTTGTCTCCTAGAATAGGTTAAAAAGTTTATTTTTACTTAGGTCAAAAATAAAAACTTATTCCCCCATTCATTCAGTCTTCTTTGGCCTTCCCAAACATGTATACTGTTAACTACTGGTACCATTTATTCTATGTATCCTTTCAGAGTTTCTTATTCATATGCAAACAAATGTGAATATTATTATATTTTACCCCCTTTTTAACCCAGAAGGTTGCATGCTATGCATCTTGCTTTTTGTTCTCATTTGTTTGGGTTTTTTTTTTCCCCACTTAGCAATGTGTCTTAGTGATATTACACTTAGAATAGAATGTATTCTATTCTATTATTACAGAGAGTATTGTTCTTTTTTCTTCTGCATGGTGTTCTATCAAATGGGTATAGCATCAGTTATTTATCTAGTTCCCTGTGATTAGGGTAGCCATGTTCTATGGTTCGGAGTCCCTGCCCCAAACTCATGTTGAAGCTTCATTGTCATTGTGACAGTATTAAAAAGTGAGATTTTAGGGCTGGAGTTGTGGCTCAGTGGCAGAGCGCTCACCTAGCATGCATGAGGCCCTGGGTTCCATCCTCAGCACCACATAAAAATAAAATAAAGATACTGTGCCCACCTACAACTAAAAAAAAAAAAAGAAAAGAAAACAAAAAGTGAGCTTGTTAAGAGGCGATTAGAGCTGGGCGTGCCAGCACACAGCACCTCCTGTAAGCTCGGCTGCTCAGGAGTGTGAGGCAGGAGGATTGTAAGTTTGAGGCCAGCCTGGGCGACTCAGGGAGAGCCTGTCTCAAAATGAAAAATGTACTGGGGTTGGGATTTAACTTAGTGATTGAACACCCTGGGCTCAATCTCTAGCACCACAAAAAATAAAGAGGTGATTAAACCGTCGGGAACTGATTCCTACTGTTATCAAGGGAGTGGGTTAGTTCTCACCATCAATTCTGAATAAAAGGATAAATTCTTCTCATCCTCTCTCTGCCTCACCTGCTTGCTTAGCCCTTGCCAGATGCAGGCACCTCGACAGGGGACTTCCCGGCCTCCAGACAGTAAGAAATAATGTCTTTTCTTTATAAAATGCTCTCTCTGTGGTGTTCCATTATATCCGCAAAAAAATGGACTGAGACGATCTGTAATCGAAATCTGGACACTTTGAAGGTTAAAGGAAGGCTTTGTTATTAATGATACTGGGCAGAGGGGTGACTCAGAGCTATCCCGAGAGCGCTGGCATGTAGGGTCACCCTACAGATGATGGACGTATGAGTTGCTTCTATTCTTTTGCTCTGGGGACAATGCTGTCATTATTAACGTGTATCGATAGGTTCCTGTGTGTGAGTTTCAGACATGTCTTTGCTGGGCTTTGGGCACAACATTTATACCTTTGATGGAAACTGCCAAATTGCCTCTGGGAATTGGATAACTTCTTCTCTTGTCAGCATCATGTGAAGATGTACCTTCCCCATGTGCCCACGAGCACATTATAGGACCTTTGTTTTTTTTTTTCTTTTCTTTTTTTCTTTTTTTTTGGTGCTGGGGATTGAACCCAGGGACACTACACCACTTAGCCACATCCCCAGCCCTATTTTGTATTTTATTTAGAGACAGGGTCTCACTGAGTTGCTTAGCACCTTGCTAAGTTGCTGAGGCTGGCTTTGAACTCTCAATCCTCCTGCCTCAGCCTCCCAAGTGCTGGGATTACAGGCGTGCGCCACCGCGCCCAGCTAGGACCTTTGGATTTGTGCCAATCTGATAAGTGGGATTGGTGTTGGGTCTGAACTTAGTACTAATTTGCATTTTGTTGTAAATGAGACTGAATGTTTTGAAGTTTTTTTTGCATTTCTTTTCTGTGAATTGCCTTCCATAACCTTTGCCCATACTTTGCCCAGTGTTTGGAAACCTTGTATTAGATGATGTCTGGGATTTGAGATGCAAATGGTTTCCTCAGATGGTTGTTTGTCTTTGTCTTTGCTTATGATGTTTGTTTTGTTTTGCCATTCAGAAGGATTTTTAAATTTTTATATTTTATTTTATGGCTTTGGATGTTAAAGCTAGAAAACCCATCCCAAAGGTATAAAAGGAATATGCCAATGTTTTATTCTAGAACTTTCATTGTTCAAAATTTTTTTTCTTTGCAGTGCTGGGAATGGAACCCAGGACCCCATTCTTGCTAGATTGGCTTTGCTACTGGACTATATGCCCAGCCTTCATTGCTTTTTTTTTTTTTTGTACCAGGGATTTGACTGAGGAGTGCTTAACCACTGAGCAACATCCCCAGCCCTTTTCATTTATTTTTTAGAGATGGGGTCTCGCTAAGTTGCTGAGGCTGGCTCTGAACCTGGGACTCTCCTGCCTCAGCCTCCGGAGCCACTGGGATTACAGGTATGTGCCTCCGTGCCTGGTATTCATTGTTCTATTTTAAAACCCTGATACATTTGGGATTTATTCTAGTTAACTGATTTACATACATTTTCATAAGTTTATTTATTTATTCATTTATTTATTTTCACCAAATGAACCAAGGACTTAATTTTTTTTAAAAAGCAAAGAACACCAAAAGTACTATCTGGTGTCCATTATTCACTGCAAAAAAAAATAATTACTGGCATGTTCAGGACATCAGATTGATAAACAGAATCAATGGTTATGACTCTAATTTTCAACCGATACACAGATTTTTGTCAAGGCCTTAGTTTGGTCTCTACATACTGTCAGTCACAGGAGGTCCTGTGTCATGTTAACGTGAAAACTAGGGGAGTATGTTCACTTTTTTTAAAATTATTTTTTATTTTTAAAGACTGCATTTTGATTCATTGTACACAAAAGGGGTACATCTTTTCTTTTCTATGATTGTGCACGATGTAGATTCATACCATTTGTGGATTCATAAGTATGTTTACTTTTTTTCTATAGGAACACAAGCTTATCATTAAAAAGTCAAATAGTACGTAAGGCGTGTATCAGAAGACAGTGGTGTCCCCCACACCTTGTTAGCCATTTTAGTCTTTTGAAAATTTTTAAAAACATTCTTTTCATTGTTGATGATCCTTTATTTTGTTTGTTTATATGTGGTGCTGAGAGTCAAACCCAGTGCCTCACACATGCTAGGCAAGCGCTCCACTACTGAGCCACAACCTCAGCCCTTGAAAGTTTCTTCTGATATTTTCCTCCATATTTTTTATATGGTCAACGGACCTTTATTTTTTGGTGGTCAATGGACCTTTATTTTTTATATATTTGTAGGTGGTGTTGAGAATCGATATTTACAAATAGGAGTCTTACACTGTTATGTGTTAACTTTATCAGTTTTAAGCGTATTCTGTTCTGTGAGTGAAAGTCTTCCCTTCCCCTGTGTTAGATCACAATGTCAGTGAGGGGTTGGGGTGGAGCTCAGGGGCAGAGGATGTGCTTCGCACCAAACACAAAGCAAAATTAAAGCCAATACTAGTGAAATCCCTGTCAGTATTGTAAGACCTTCATTGTGTACCTAATACCAGGATTTGTCTGTTATTTCACTCTGCGTATTTAAATGATCAACCTAAGTTAGTAATTATGAGCCCCTTTTCAAATGTATAAAAACTAGACAGATTTGGGAGTAAAGCACGGGATGGTAGGAAGTCCTTAATTTTGTCTCCAAAGCAAATTTTTTTTTTTTTCACTGCTTTCACAGTCTTGAAAATAGCTGGTTGCCCTTGACTCTGAAGAGGTGATAATTCAGTGTTGGTGACGTGTTGTGATAATGATGTTGCTGAAACTGAGAAGTGGAAAGGGGTCAAGAGTCAGGTGTGAATATGTTTTGGTCCATTTTCTATTACTATTACAGAATACCTGAAAATGGGTAATTTATAAAGAAAAGAGGTTTGTTTTGGCTCATTCTTCTGAAAATCCAAGAGCATGGCATCAGCGTTTGATTGATTTCTGGAGAGGGGCAATTGGCTGCTTAACCTGTGGTGTGTAGCAGAAGGGCAAGTGGCCACCTGCAAAGAGAAACGTGTGAGAGACTGAGGGAGGTGCCCGACTTAGTTAATAACAACCTGCTCCCTCAAGAGCTAATCCATTTCCTTGAGAATTAATCCAGCCTTGAGAGAAAGGAATTAATCCCTCCTAAAGGCCCCCCCACCTTCAACACTGTTACACTGAGGCTCAATCCTCAACATGAGTTTTGGTGGGGACAAAATATATTCAAGCCACAGCAGATGGCTTTTCTACATCCAAGTGGAGAAGCCGAGTTGACAGGGAAATACAGAAGTGTAGAATCCGGGAGGAAAAAAGAAAACTGTATAATGGCTGGCCCAGGGGTCTTACTGGAAAAGCCTAAGGACAGACAGGAAGGCAGGGAAGGCAGGGAGTGACTGGGGGGTCTTGGAAGCCAGGTCAAGACAGAGCAAATGACTGACTGCAGCAGACCATGTGAGAAGTTAAGGAGAGGCCCGAGAAGTGGCTGTCACCTTCGGCCAGATCTGTTACTGGTGGCTTTCTCAGATGGTGTCAGCACTGGGGGGGGGGGAATGAGCCTGGTAGGAAGAAGAAGAGAGAATATGAGGGAAGAAATGGAGGCGGAGGGAAGACCTCACTTGGAAGAAGTTTCACTGAAAAGGGGAATAGAGAAACGGAAAGAGCACCAGAAAGGGATATAGGATTAGGGAGGGTGTTTCATTTTCTTTTTCTTTTTTTGTTAAAGGATGGAAGAATTAGGGCACGTTTGCAAGGTTGTGGAGAACAATCTGGAGGCTGTGGTGTGGGTGGAAGGGGTGTGCTGGAAGGAGCCAGGGTCTGGTGTGGGAAGGCCTGAGTGTGGGCCTAACACACATACGCGTGTGCACACACTTGAGTAGGGCAGGCTCTGGAAACCCACATGGCCTCCAGGAGACTGATCATGGGGAGGGGGAGACTGGGGAAGTGGCCATTCACTGACCAGAGGTGGACATCTGTCTTTATTTTCACAGCTGATGTAGCTGTACAAGGGCATATGGCTGAAGGTCAGATGGCTGGGATGGGGAATATGGTAGAGGAAACAGGCTGGTGAGATGAGAGGTGCTGTTTGGAGATGTGCCACCTGATGCCAAAAAGCTGGAGACAGCACAATTACTAATGGTGACAATCCTTTGGACAGCATTCAGAGGCACAATAACCAAGGTGTGGGTGGTGCTGGAGAGTTGGAGGGGAAAATGATTGTGAAGGAAGAGCTGGGAATCAGAAAATTCATTAAATGACATTGTTGAAACCACCTACAATGGCCACTGGGGTATCTGGTGAGAGAGAGTGGGAGGAGGGTAAGAAAGTTTTCAAAAAGGGGACAGTGGAAGAAGGTCAGTAGGTGGCCTTCCAAGCAAATGCAAGAGTGGCATAGCATGAAAGCAGCGTTTTTGAGAGACTGAATTGTTAAGGAAGGAAAGAGGTGGAATATTCCAGAAGAGTGGGGAGAGGAACACCACCGTCACCCCTTGAGAGAATTACAGGGAAACAGCTCCTCAGAGGAGAACTCAGCTAAAAGCAAGAGGATAGAGGGAACATGCAGGAAAGAGACTTATGTGGGGGATTTTCTGATGACATAACTCCATGTTCCCTTTGACCTGGTAGAAATTTGGGTTTTAAGAAGAGGTAGACAGGGCTGGGGTTGTGGCTCAGTGGTGGAGCACTTGCTTAGAATGTGTGAGGCACTGGGTTCAATCCTCAGACAGCATATAAAAAAATGAATGAAAATAAAGGTCCATCAACAACTAAAAAAAAAAAGTATCAAAAAGTAATTAAAAAAAAGAGAAGAGTGGACATTAGGGTCAGATTTGAGAATGTTTTAAACCTGAAAGGGATTACAGTGGTTAGAATATGAGGTGGATCCCGCCTATATTAGGAAAGCCAGGAGCTTTTTCTCATGGTATCAGGCAAATGGGACCCCCAGAAAGACCATGGGGTGGACGTCAAGATGAGTCAAGGCAGTTATGTGCTCATCTAAGAAGAAATTGAACATGTCCTTCTCTGCCCAGTTTGTGGGGGACTGGCCTGGTTTGGGAGCAGGCCTTCCTTCTGGAGATGGCCCAGCATCAGGACACTTACCTCCTTCCATCCTGTCTCAAAAGTCAATTTGAACCTGTGAAAACCTGCAATCCCAATTCCTTGGGAAGCTGAGGTGGAGGATCACTTAAGTCCATCAGTTTGAAACCAGCCTGGTCAACATAACAAGACCCCATCTTTAAAAACAAGTCAGCTTAGTGCACACCCACATCCATCAAAGCACTGTTCACAGTGGCCAGAGGGTGAAGCAACCCATCCACGGACAGATGATGGATAAATGCAACATGGACCGTCCATGTGACGGAATATGGCTCGGCTCTAAAAAGGAAGGGAATCCTGCAATATGCTGCAATATAGATTTGTTGTGGCAGAGCTGCGGATAGAACCCAGGGTCTGTGCATGCAAGGCACACCCTCCACCACGGAGCTGTGTTCCCAGCCCTAATACTGATGAATCTTGGAAGCATTATGCTGAGTGAAATAAGTCAGACACAAAAGGACAAATATGGTATGATTCCACTTGTCTGAGAAAGAAGAAAGGTGTTTGCCAGGAGCTAGGGGAAGGGGGAATTAATGTCTAATGGGTTTCAGTTTTGCAAGATGAAGAGTTCTGGAGATGGTTGTTGGTGCTGGCTGTACAACAATGTGAACGTATCCCATGCCACCAGACTGTACACTTACAGTTACAGTGAGGGAGCTCTAGCGTGGCTCGGTAGTCGAGCACGTGCTTAAGCATGTACAAGGCCCTGGGTTGGAACCCAATACCAAAAAAAAAAAAAAAAAGAAAAAGAAAAGAAAAGGCTAAGATAGTTAAAACAAAATGTCAGTTTGGGCAACCTGATGTGGTCCTGTGGCCTGGTAACCACACAGCTGACCCAAGGTCATGGCACTGGCCTAGAATGTGTCTCCTGCTACGGACTTCTACTGGGCAGAGGAATCGGGGCAGGTGGTAACGAGAGAGATTTTCCTATCGGGGTGAAGTGACCCAGCTTGAGGCCTGCTCTTGGTGCCTTTCAGGAAGCACTTTGCTTACTCATTTTCCATATCAGGTCTAACATGGAGACATTTGAATTCCCAAGGGTGGTGATTTGCTTCGGGTGGAGCAGGCACCGTGGGCTCTTAGCTTAGCCCCAGGTTCAGCAACACCCCGACTCACTCAAAAACAGCAGGTCCCGGGCATTATGGTTATTTTCCTGACCTCAGTCTCAAGTGCCAAATCTCAAAACTATCATTAAAGTGTCCAGATTTTTCCATTTAGAGAAAATACTGTCTGCTAAACTCCATAATATTCACCTGAGTGTGTGTTCAGCACCGGCCGGCCTGACGGCACTTGTTTAAAAATTGACAATGAGTTTAAGTTTGCCAGGAAGAAGGAAGGTGGAAATTTTTGGAAGAATAATGAAGAATGCACTCTGATAGATGTCAAAACACACAGTAAAGATGCAATGCTTTTCTAAGGACAGTACCAGGAAATAGAGAGAGAGAGAGAGAGAGAGAGAGAAGAGAGAGGAGAGAGAGAGAGAGAGAGAGAGAGAGAGAGATTTGTGAATCAGAACACAGAGGTGAGAAGTGCCAAGCTCCATGTGAGGACTTCACATCTGAGCAAGGATGTGTTTCCAACTAATAGGGAGAGGAGTCAACTCAGGAGGTAGGGATGCTTTGACTTTTTGTGGGGGGCAAGGTAAATTATATTCTTATTCTCAAGACTTGAAACCCAAAAACCATAAATGGAAGAGATGGATGGATACAGTTAACCATATAAAAATGGAAAATTTTCATATAAGAAAAAACATGAAATTAAAAGATGTCAGGCTCAGTGGTGCATGCCTGTGTCCCCACTGCTTGGGAGGTTGAGGCAGGAGGATTGCAAATTCAAGACCAACCTGGGCAACTTGGACCCTGTCTTAAAATAAAAAGGGCTGTGGATGTAGCTGAGTGGTAGAGCATTTGCCTAATACGCTGAAGACCCTGGTTCACACCATGTAACTCAGGCTAGCCTCGAATTCCTGAGTTTAAGAGATCTTCCTGCCTCAGCCTTCTGAGTTGCTTGGGATACAGGCACATGCCACTGTGCCAACTTTATACATTTTACTCTTAAATGGGGGGCAATTCTCCTTTGATAATTTTTGTATCTTACCCCAAATTAGAGCTATTATCCAAGGTGCTGGGAAGAGCAGAGATGGAGCTGAGTAAAGGCTCACTCCTGGCCTGCCCACACCTGGAGGCTGGAGGAGTTGCTGGCCGTTGGCTGTCTTCTGTTGGGCTTCCTGTGACTGAGACAGCATTTAGATTTCTGTTCTGGACACTGATAAATGGGAGGTTGAGTGGAAAGAGATATCTAAGGTCATTGGATTCAGCTTTCTCATTTCATAATTGAGGAAACAAAGATTTAAAGAAGTGAAGCAATAATCCCATTCATGGTGGGAGGGCTGGTCCTGTTCTGGAGACTAGGTCACTGGATCCCAGCTGTAGGGACAAAGGGAAATTTCCCCTTTGCCCTCTGAAGTTTCTCTGGAACAAAAGGACAAAGACAGATTAATTGGAGAAAAGACATACAAATTTATTACATACACAGAGGCAATGCATTGTGTAACTACCCACCAGCCTAACATGGTTAAGAAACTCCTTTTTCTATAGGGGAGGGGAAGAATGCAGGATGTAGACAATCTTTATAGGAATAGTAAATGATTTTTAGAGGAACCCAGTGGGCTTGGCAAATAGGCAATGGCCTGGGACGACTTCTGCTGGGCCTGTAGAATAATGGTTTGTAAGTGATTCTCTAAGGGGGCCAAAATAGAGGAAAATCGTGTATGACAAAAGTCTGTCTGGGTGTGTTGACAGACTCCAGTCTTCTTGCAATATGAGTTTAGTCTACTCTGGTTAATGAAATTTGAGACTGAAGGCAACTGTGCTCCTCTCTGGGTAGATCTTGTCAGGTAGAAAAGGGGACTTTGCAGCAAGGCTCTCCCTGTGCTGGGAAGGGGGGAAACATGGGAAGGTCAGAGGGATCTTAATCTGAGAAGGTTCTAAGGTCGCTCAGCATGTCAGAGTGCCGGCTTTGAGGAATAGTTTTCTGAGCTGCCACACAGGAATCGCTGTCTTCCGTGAGGTTCTGAGTGGAACAGGAACCAAGACTTCTTTAACTCAAATATTTATGTAGCTCTGAATCCTGCAGGATGCCTGGTTTCAAGTCCCAGAAAACATAACCAACAGTGGCTTAGTCCCCAGGGATGTTTGTAGGGTTATTGAACAAGAGGTCCAGAGAGAGACGTCTTTGAGGTTGGTTGAGCTGTTCAAAGATGTGATCAGGGACACAGGTTCTTTGCTCTATCCTTCCTCATCACCTTTAGTAAGTTAGTTTTCACCTGATATTTGTCATCTCGTGACTGTAAATGACTGTCATAGTTCTGGGTCCTGAAAGAGAGGAGCGAGGTCCAAAATTACAGCATAATTCTCCTTACCTCCCATTGGCCAGAATCAGATACATGCCCCTCTTTAAACCAGTCACTGGCAAAGGGGAAAGGGACTATCTGATTGGCTTAGAGCAATTATGATTCATCCTCTACAGTGGGCATATTACTGCCAATTCCAGGAACAACGCTGGGGTTCTGTTAGCAACCAAGGAGAAGGAATTACTGTTGGAGAGCCACATGTCGGTGTTGCCACAAACTCCTTATTTTATTGTTGATAGTGACAATAATGAACAGTTGGCTTGAGGTAATGTCCCACATTTCCCATGGGAGCAATGAAGTAACGGTTGTAATGATTAATGGATTCTAAAATCTTTTCATGGCTTTTCAGCTTCCTCAGTTGATGTGTTTTGCAGACCACACTGGAGGAGAATGACGGTTTCCACCTGAGGTCTCTGAAATTAGCTACAGAAACAAGTGCATCATTTCAAATGAAGCAACTAAAGAAGTCTTCGGAGACAGGGACATAGTGATAATGGGTTTGCAACTTAAGCATTTGTTGGAAATTGAGTTTCTCAGAGAAGAGATTGAATGGGTAGGAGATTCACTGGTGGCAGAAGAGAGAGCAGTCACACTGCCTGGGGCCTTCATGGTGCAGACTTGAGCCACCTCATTTCTTCTCCTCCATTTGTATTTTACCTCTCTACACAGGATCAAGTTATAAACTATGTGACTTGTGTTTGCATATCTTCTTTGAAGAACTGCATTTAAATCCTTTGTCTATTTAAAAAAATAAATTGCCTTTTTATTGAGTTGTAAGAATTTTTAACATATTATGAATACTAGACATTTACCAGATATATGATTTGCAAACTTTTTCTCTCATTCTGTGGGTTATATTTTTGCTCTCTTGATAATGCAAAGCTTTTTCAATTTGATGAACTGAAATTTATCTAGTTTTTATTGATTGCTAGGGATTCAGTGTTATAGCTAAGAAATTGTTGCCTAGTCTAAGAACACAAAGATTAACATCTGGGTTTTCTTCTAAGATTTTTAGTTTTAGCTAATATATTTGGTATTTTATCCATTTTGTGTTCATTTTTACATATGGTGTGAAGTAGGGATCCACCTTCAGTCGTTTGCTTACAGATACTCAGTTGTCCCAAGACTGTTAAACAGGCTTTTTTTTTCCCCATTAAAGTGTCAAGGAACTTTGTCAAATATCAGTGGGCCATAATAAGAGTAAGGGTTTATTTCTGGATTCTCAATTATTCCATTGAGATCTCTCTCCTCTCACCTCTCCCCTCTCCCCTCTCCCCTCTCCCCTCTCCCCTCTTCCCCCTTGAACTGGGGATTGTGCCTAAGGGCATTTTACCATTTAACTGCATCCCCAGCCCTTCTTTCTTTCTTTATTTTATTTTGAGACACAGTCTCACTAATTTACCAAGGCTGTCCTCCAACTTGCAATCCTTCTGCCTCAGCCTCCTGAGTTTCTGGGATTACAGGCATGGGCTACCATGCCCAGCTTTCATTGATCTTTATGTCTGTTCTTATGCCAGAGCCACATTGTCTTGGTTATTGTAGCTTTGTAGTAAGTTTTAAAAACAAGAAATGTTAGTCCTTCAACTTGGTTTTCCTTTTCAAGATTCTTTTGGCCACTCTGGGTCCCTTTTATTTACCTGTCAATTTTAGAAGTTTGTCGGTTCCTGAAAAGAAGCCAGCAAGTATTTGAAAAAGGTTTCATTGAATCTGTAGGTCAATCTGGTTGTATTGCCATCTTAATGACATTAAATCTCCCAACATGGAATGTTTTTCCATTTATTTAGATGTCCTTTAATTTCTTTCAATGATGTTTGTGGTTTTTATTGTATAATTCTTGCACTTCTCTGGTTAAATTTATTCCTAAGAATTTTATTCTTTTTTTCTGCTAGTATAAGTTAAATTTCTTTCTTAAATTTCAGTTTTAGACTATTCATTGCTACCAAATAAAAATAGAATTGATATTGTTTTATATAAGATATTGATCTTATATTTTGCAACCTTGTAACCTGTTTATTAGTTCTAATAAATTTTTGAATTTGTTTTGTGGATTACTTAGGACTTTTATATAAAATAATAGTATTTATAAATATAGTTTTATCTCTTCCTTTCCAGTCTGGATACCATTTATTTATTTATTTATTTATTTATTTATTTATTATCTTCATTATTCACTTCATTGCCCTGGCTAGGGCAATGTACCTCAGTACAATGCTGAATAGAAGTGGTGAAAGCAAAATCCTTGTCTTGCTTTTGATTATAGAGGGAAAGCTTGTTGTCTTTCACTATTGAATGTGATATTAGTTGCAAGTTTTTCATAGATGGCCTTTATTGGGTTGAAGATGTTTCCTTCTATTTCTATTTTGTTGTTTTTAAAAAATATAAAATGGTGTTAGACTTTGTCGAATACTTTTTCTGTATATGTTGAAATGATCCTGTGATTTTTGTCCTTTATTCTATTAAAAAAGTGTATTAAATAGATTGATTCTTGTATGTTGAATAAACTTTGCATTCCTGGGATAAATTCATTTGGTCATGGGGTATAGTGCTTGCTCTGTGTTGTTGAATTCAGTTGAAAATGCTTGCATGTATACTGACAAATATCTATATTCATAAGGAATATTGTTTTATAGTTTTCTTATTATATCTTTGTCTGGTTTGGACATTAGAATAATATTTACCTCATAGATGAGGTGATAACCATTCCTTCCCTTTCTCCTTTGTTTTTTCAAATGTATTTTTTGGTTGTAAGTGGACATAATACCTTTACTTTACTTTTATGTGGTGCTGAGGATTGAACCCAGGGACTCACGTTTGCTAGGCAAGCCAGCTACCACTGAGCAATGACAACAGCCCCCTTTCTCCTTTTTGGAAGAATTTGTTTTCTTCATTAAACCGTTGGTAGAATTTACCTATGAAGTCTTCTGGGCTTGAATTTTTTTTTTTTCTGGGAATTTTTTTTTTTTTAAGTACTAACACATCTCTTAGTATAAAAAGATTTTTCATATTTTTTTATTTCTTCTTGAGTTAGTTTTGGCAATTTGTATCTTTATGGTATTTTGTCTATTTCATCTATGGCACCCAAGTTGCTTTCAAGACTAACCCCCAAGACTCCTCGTGATTCCTGAACAATGATTTTCTATTACCATTACTGCCAAACCCATGGACCCAGTAAGCCCAGTTCAAATCCTACTGAGTACTAGACTCAGGGTTGATGGAGTCAGGAAAACTCATTTCCCATTAGCCTTGTGGAGAAGGGAAGGTAGTTGCCTGAGTCAAAGGGCGTGCTAGACAGGGCCTGAGTGGGGAGGGGACAGAGAGAAGAGAAGCTGTGCTGGTGGGTAGCACAGATGACATGGAACTCAGTGGACAGCAACACAAAGACAGGGCACAGCCCTGCACTAGGAGATTCTTCCCACTCAAATGATTCCAAGAAGGTTTTCTAAGGAAGGTTGGGCTGTAGAAAGGGGAAGTGCGGATTCTAGGCATAGAAAATGCTGGAACTGAGCCCAAGTCGTGAAGGCTACAGGGTGTGTAAAAACCACTGGCAGCAACCAGCTGGCCGCTGTCCAGAACCTCCTCTCCCTGTGCCAACCCTCCATTTGCTCCTGCCAGATTGTGTTTGGGTCATCATGCCTTGCCCAGAGACCTCCTGGAGCCGGCCTCCCAGCACCTCCAGCAGAAGACACTCCATCCCAGCAGCCAAGGCCTTCCCTGGCCAGGCCTCCTGTTTTCTCCTCTTCAGGTCATGACTGTCCCTGAGAAAGCCCCTTCCCCTACCTTTGCTCCACACAGCTCCCCACCCCATGCCTACCCACCATCACCAGTCCACAGCTAAATCTTACCCACTCTGCGAAAGCCTGAATCACCCCGGGAATCTCTCCTCCCCTGCAGTCTAAGGAGGTGCTCTTAGGCAAGTCCCCCGAGCCCTCTGACACCAGTTTGTCATCTGTGTGGCAGTGGGTCGAGTGCGCAGGACTTGGCGGGTGCAGAGGTGCTATCAGAAGTCAGGTGAGCAGGGCGTGCAACGTGTATTTAAATATTGCATATTTAAAATATAAAAGTGTGCAAGAAGTCTTTAAAAATCATGCTTATTTTTTTTCCATTATGGAAGGAAAATAGGAAAAAAAATCCCTAAAATAATTGCGAATAGCCATTGTGAGTGCTCTGGAGATTTTGTTGTGTTTGTCATTACATTGCCTGTGGGTGTGTGTGTGTGGGGGGGGTGTTGGTTGTTGGTGTGTGTGTGTGTGGGGGTGTTGGTTGTTGATGTGTGTGTG